>OY804598.1:21453938-21751431 GCA_963680895.1 Fragum sueziense | reverse complement strand
GCTCTGCCGCTTAAATCCTCTGGGGGGCTTCCGGCCATGTGTGGCTCTGTCTCTGGGGTCGTGATTTTTTGACAAAAACAGGTGAGTGTTCAACTTTGTTGTTCATTTATTTTCTTCTGGTGCTTAAAATCGAAAAACCGGGAATGTCATGCTCCCCTAAGACCATTTATCTGCCTGTTCTAATTCTGTGGGCTTCAAAGTCGGCAGGGTTTTCACAGGATCATTGTCGTCGTGGGTCGACCCTATGTGATTTTTTCTTGTTTACATCATGTATTCGTGTACATTTCAACGGTAAATAGCCAATTGCTGCAGCCAAAACATGTGATATACTAATTGAGGGATAATCTCGATCAGACATTGCTTTCCCATGTAACAAAACCTTAGAAATGATTGGCAAACGTAAAGTTTGAGCAATTTCTATCGGTGGCTCTGTCTCTGGCGGCTGGCTCTGTCTCTGGCGGCTGGCTCCGCTTTGAACTGTCGGTTAATTTTAGTCTGTTTACAAAATACTTGTCCAAAGCATATCTCTGAAAGTATCGAAGCTATGATCATGAAATTTCATGGGTGGATATATCTCAATAAAGACAAGTTCTGTATCAAAGGAGCATAAGTATTCCTTTCTTATTTTGTGAGTCACTGTCCTTTGCTTTCGACAAAAACACTTATCCGGACAAATGTAATGGCGGGGTATTATATCACATTAGGTGATACATAGAATTCTTATTTAGGACTGCTCCAATTCAAAATGATGTCCAGACATGCAAGGATGCAGATGGGCCCCCCTCTCATGAGAGAGACATGTATGTATCTGCGCATAGCTCCGAAGTATCAAATATGTAATAGTTATCATTGAAATCTGTGAGAAAAAATATGAAAATGCTGGTTATGAGCAATTTTCTTTTCTCGCAATGCACCAGAAAAATGTCTTGCTTGGGAAGGATTAAATGGAAAGATGTCGGATATATTGGTGCAAATAAAAAAAAAAAGAAAAAAAAGAAAAAAAAAACAAGGGCCAGTTTCATTTTTAAGACGTATTTTTTGTCTTTGTCTTACCGATGACTTACGACAAGTTTTGGACAAGAAACGCGTATCACCAATTTATCAAGACCTGGGGCCCGTATTATCAGCGCTCGTACGATTAATTTTTGCGTAGTTACTTGTAACAACAAACCTGATTGGTCCAATCTGATTTCTCGTGCACTCAGATGTTTAGTTACACATTTTATACAAAAACTTTGTCGTAAGATCGTTGAAAATACGAGCCCCTGGATTATGCCATTGTTGTTTTAACCGATATTTAAGACATCGTTAAGTCAAAATTACTTCTTTTAAAAATGTTTTGATGAAACAGGCCCCTGACGTTCACACCGAAAAATCGTCTGCTTCAAGTCTGTTTTGTGTATTTTCTCAGCTAATACTCGACGGATTTTGACGAGATAAAGTGCACCGCACGCGCGTCATTGAGAGGGACATTCCCCGGTTCTAACTCACTCCGCATCAAATCCCATGGTTTCTCGAAACATTCAAAATGAATGTTTTTGGTTGCATTTTAATAAAACTATGGAATACTTTGCATAAAGATGTTCAGCAATTACCCTCTCAAAGGCGCGTATGGTGCAATTGCTCGTCAAAATACGTAGAGTTTAAACTGAGATATAGAACAAAATATACTTGAAACAGACAATTTTTCGGTGTGGACCTTTCCCCAAATCACGTGGATTACCAATCATGTAATTGTTTCTTTGTCAACACCCAGTTTGTCGACTTAAGTACAGTACTACATAGAATCATGAGCCTTGACGAAAGGTTAGTGTATATTCCAATACATGTAAATTGGAAGAGAAGCATGTTTTCCACTGAATAAAAGCGAATAATGGCACATTTTGCGCGGTGGCCGTGAGAGTTCAGTAGCTGTCTCCAGATAGTACGATGTCTTTATCACAGGATGTTCGGTTCCGAGTCACATATTTACTTAAATAGAAAACCCTCTTCCCCCGTCAATTTAGACACGCTGATCTTTGATCATTCAAAGGACATTGTTTAATTGTAGCTTTGAAATTGAACAACGCTGAATGTTCGATGTTTTGCAAAGGGTTTAATCGGTGACTGAACCATTCGCCATACACAATATGATCTATTCAGTGTGTGAGTAAATTACTTCGACACGAATTTTGCGATAGATTAATTTTTTTCACCAAGCACGCAGAGACAGAGCCAGCCGCCAGAGACAGAGCCAGCCGCCAGAGACAGAGCCACCGATAGAAATTGCTCAAACTTTACGTTTGCCAATCATTTCTAAGGTTTTGTTACATGGGAAAGCAATGTCTGATCGAGATTATCCCTCAATTAGTATATCACATGTTTTGGCTGCAGCAATTGGCTATTTACCGTCGAAATGTACATGAATACATGATGTAAATAAGAAAAAATCACATAGGGTCGACCCACGACGACAATGATCCTGTGAAAACCCTGCCGACTTTGAAGCCCACAGAATTAGAACAGGCAGATAAATGGTCTTAGGGGAGCATGACATTCCCGGTTTTTCGATTTTAAGCACCAGAAGAAAATAAATGAACAACAAAGTTGAACACTCACCTGTTTTTGTCAAAAAATCACGACCCCAGAGACAGAGCCACACATGGCCGGAAGCCCCCCAGAGGATTTAAGCGGCAGAGCCAATGGCTCTGTCTCTGTAGTTTCCGTACCGTGATATGGGCAACCGGCAACCGAGGATAAATAACCTAAAAACAACAATGTATAATACTCGTTTCTTCCCTTGATACTGGCTGGCTCAATATAACGAGAAATCCTACAGTAGAAGACACATAAATGTATTCTAATGAAATCTATGATGTGGTTATCAAACGTCTATCGTTTGAAAGCGACACGTGGATCAGATCATCATTGTTCAGACTTTCGCACTCGATTTTCATCACTTCTTCGCCGGCGATCCTTGTTTAAATGTGCAAACTCGTTGTCAGTTAATTGTAACGTGGTTTGATCCGTGATTTGATACTTTCTTTTAGCTTCTTTTTCCATTTAAGTCCTTAGATTCAAAATGCAATCCAGAAGAAGTGGTATAAGGAAGCTGTTATAAACTATAAAAAGATTAAGTACAATTTTGTCTTTAGAATTTGCAATACTTTTTACAAATAGCGATGTTCAATTGGTTACTAGGTAAAGGGTTAAAATGGTGAAAGTCATACGAAATCACAACTGATATGTTAACATTTGCCAACTTCTGAAAATCTAATACAACGTTTGGGTTTTAGTTATAAGCATATAATTAGATATGGGCTACGGTACCCTTCATTTGGGGCATTGACGTCTTTTGGGAAAGAAATAGTGCGTTCGAAAGCATGAGGGTACTAAGAATTACCTTTACATATTTTCAATTTTTGACGGATAAAATGTACATATGTGGATTTTATCGTGTTCCTACACATATAAGAATAATTTTGATATCGGTTTTAGAGAGTGCGCGAACTTATTTCTGGCACTGTCAACATTTGTTTCAGAGACATAAATTTCAAACTATGAAATAAAGAGGCTTTATTTTTTAAATAAGCACGCAGTAATTTAACAAAATATCTCTCATATGCGCACAAAGGTCATATCATTTCACATCAGACGATGGGTAAACATGTTTTTGATAATAAAAACCAAAATCTAAACACATTTAATGTGTTAATGTCCAAAATTCAGATATTTTTTTGCTTTGAGTGGTGGCTGCCATATTGGAATTTTGCAAGTTGGGGGTGGGATAAGGGAAAATCAAGTTTCTAGTAAACCTCTGGACGAATTTCTGTCATATTGCACATATAGATGTCTAATATAATGTACTTTCAGGCAGAAGTGTTTGTCACCCCAATTTCTAAAGTTGCCATTAGGCGTATTCTACCTTAATCTGATTGGTCCAAAGAAAGGTCACAGAAGATGACCCCTAACGGGTGGTCGTCAGATGTTACTGAAAAGTTAAAACATCTAAGATTTTAATCGGATTGTATTTACAGTACATTTATGGGAAACGAAAATGGACCTTGATAGATAGTGAAAAAATTGGTATCATCGCTAAAATCCCTTTCTTACTCGTATATCTTACAAAACAAGATTTGAAAGTGAAACCTACAAAAGATATGAAGCAGATGTTATTGTTTTTTCCCAAAAACTATGTTTTATGTAACGAAATCTATAATTTATCAGTCTTTCTTCAGATGGAGAAATGATAGCATTCTTTTATAGCTATTCCATTGCTTCGCCAAAAACATCCTTATCATTTCAATATTCGTAAATACTATTGTAGTTAATATAAATAGTTGCAATACATGAATGATGTATATATCCCGAGAAATGACTGGGTAGAGCATCTCTGGCATTTAGACAGGGGTGCTCTGTTATGTCATTAATCGGGACCTATCAATATATTGTTTGTTGTGATACAAGTACATTTAAATATCGCTGCTTTTCAACAAAACCTCGTTACTGCAGCTTAAAACATCCATAACTAAAAGTAATAAAAATACCCCCACCAGCACCTTTGTTCGGACAAGCGTTTTTGTTGAATCAGGGACCATATTGTCAATCTGATTTTCTTGAAATTTGGTCAAATCAAGGGCCATAACTACTTGTGCCAAGTATGAAGCAAATCGGAAGTAACTGTAGGAGTTGTCCGGACAATCATTTTTGGTCACATCAGGGGCCATAACTCAGAAAGTATCGGTCCGATTTTCGTAAAATGTGCGTCTTGCACATCTAAAGGTGCTAATGCACAATTGTGCCAAGTATAAAGCATATTGGACAGTAACTGTAGGAGGAGTTGTCCGAACAAGCATTTTTTTGTCAAATCAGGGGCCATAACTCAGGAAGTGTCGGTCCGATTTTCATGAAATTTGCGTCTTGCACATTTGCAGGTGCTAATGCACATTTTGTGCCAAGCATCAGGCAAATCGGATAGTAACTGTAGGAGGGGGGTATAACAAGCTGAAGGTACGAGGTTTTTGTTGAAAAGTGACGGTATATTGTTTGTATTACAGACGACAACGCCGCGCTGTGTTGGTTATTTTGTCATCCATCTGGACTGGGTATCAGATAGTAAGTGTCGCTGTTTTTCAACAAATCCTCGTAACTGCAGCTTTTTTAAAGCTGCAGTTACGAGGTTTTTGTTGAAAAGTGATGGTATATTGTTTGTTTTACAGACGACAACGCCGCGATGTGTTGGTTATTTTGTCATCCACCCAGACTGGGTGTCAGAAAGAAGCGCACTACGACGTTCTACCACCATGATTCAGCCGGAGAGAAAGCGATCACTGCAGGGTCTACGTTACTAATATATAAATACATGTATACTAGCCACATTAATTGTTTAAGATGTAGAAAAAATATACTGATGCCAGAAAGAATAGAACATTCAATGTATAGACGTCGCGCATATAGTATTGCGTCAAACTAGCGAACGTCAACGTGACGCATTTATCATGGGCGTTTTTTTTCTGAAACGAAGCACTCTTCGACGTTCAATAACAATGTTTCAAGTATGTGAACTTGTCATAAAAAGTATTGTTTCGGCTCCATACGAAAATGACGTAACCATGCGTTTTGATCTTTTAAAACTACACTGATTCTAACAAAAGCACACATCTACTGATAGTATAAATAGCAATCTACGACATTCTAAGACTATGATTCAGCCTGAGGCGAAAGTTTCACTCTTCGGTTGGAAATACTTGAAGCGGACGATTTTTCAGTGTGGACGCTTTCCAAAAGTCATATGGGTTATCCTACGTATTATAACATTTGTTGATTTATGAGCAGAGCTCAATTTGTTATTTTTTATTTTCACTTATCCTTGTTTCTCCTTATTTTCATTGTTTTTGTTGTGTGTCCAATTCGTTACTAGCTTTGAAATGCGACCATATAATAGCTTTTCAATAAATATAATATTTTTCTAGAAATGACAAATAGAAAAATATGATTAACCCTATCCCAAACAAGACCTGGTTTTGACGTCCCTAGTAAATAAGGCTTGGGAAAACATTGAAACAAAAGAAGAAACTGCTGATAACCAGCAGTTTTTCCTTTTGTCTCAATAATGTACATTATTTCACACAAATACTATATTTATAAACATCTATTTTGTCGTCTGCAGCAGCTTTCAAATTGGACCAGCCCAAAATTTTGTCGTTTGGGAAAGGGTTAATCTGATAAGCATATCATCAGAGTAATTGCAAAACCTCGTAACTCCAGCTTAATTAAAGCTGGAGTTACGAGGTTTGGCATTAACACAGACAATATTGAAAATGACTTTAAACCTAATATTACTGCCACTCTTTATTAGTTCTTATTTTGCTTGTGATCACCCCATCCAAACCCACCCAATAACAAATCAACTTTAACTTTACATCTTTTATTGTCCGTTTTTTTCTTTTTTCGAGATTTTCTCATTTCGATTTCGGTTTATTTAGTAGAAAGAAAATATCTAAATGCTTACATAGAATATTAAAGCGGTGTTATTGAAATGGAAGTCACATTTCTAACAAGCCAAGCAGAAAGTCAATTTTCAGGATTACATCCTTTTTCCTTAAAAACTAACGGATTAAAAAGATCAGTGGCATAATTATATAGGCCTATATAAAATTCTTGTTATTTGTTCATTTAGTCACATACATCACTCTATATGTGTATGCTTTCACTTCGTTTGGTCAGGTCAAAACTATTGTAAGGGCATATTTATGGAAATCATACATGTGCTTATATTAGTTTAGCACTGACAGTATAGCTCACTATAAATGACGTAGCACAGCATCCCTAGCTTTTAGCTAGAAATGCCTCGCCAGGTCATTAACCCATTACTGCATAGTGGCGCCTTTTGACTCATTCACAAAAAAATGTTCGGGAAAACATTGTAAAAAATGAAGAAATTGCTTGTCACAAGCAATTTCTTCATTTTCCACAATGTTTTCCTATCCCAAAATGAAAGGGTTTTTCAATTTTCATTAGCTTCCATTTGTTGTTTGCAACATCATTCAAATTGGAACAGTCCGAAATTTTGTCGCCTGGTAATGGGATGATCGCGAGCTATAATATGACGTTTTTGTTAGTTTGTCTGTTTTATATAATAATTGAGCCAGGATCTGGAAAAACGTCCCTTAAAGCTGTTGAGCCCAACATAGATCCGGATCAGCCTGTGCATACGCACAGTCTGATCAGGATCCATGTTGTTCTCTAATAGCTTCTTCGTGACCTGTAGTAACTTCAAGAGAGCAGCATGGATGCATATTGGACTGCATTTGAGAACAAGCTGATCTTGAAACTCAATTTTTCAAAATGCTATAAGGGACGTTTTTCCAGATCCCGGCTCATATGTATGTATGTTTGTCTAAATTCCTTTACCACTTCAGTATTATTTGTAAAACAAGAAGAGGCATTCAGTCGTCCTGTCATTGTTCAAAAATCGTCGTTTCTCGTTGAAAACCTCGTAACATCAGTCTTTTTTTAGCTGCAGTTACGAGGTTTTTCGAAGAAAAGCAGTTAGAAATGTAGCTAGCTCAACAAATAATTGCAGAAATTTTATACGAAAGCTTCGCGATTCTGTGAGCATAATTATATTTTACTTTAAACATCTAAATAACATAAATTTTAAAATGAGTCCCCAAAAAACATGGGTATATCTTATTCCATGCAAAAATAAGCATGGGTTTATGTACAGTTATTTATTTTTTACCCGAGCAGAACGAATGGTTGAATGCTAAGAAATTTCATCTACATTGTGATTAGATGTAATAAGTATGTACAAAAGATATTCTTCAAAGACTATATACTGGAATATTATGCTTATACATTGCTTTGTGAAATACATCATCGCTATTCAACAAAAACCTCGTAACTGCAGCTTACTTTAAGCTACAGTTACGGGGTTTTTGTTTATTATCAGCGATATTAAAATACGTATACTTTGGATAATAAAATGAGATACAGACGGACGGACGACTAAAGCCTATATAAAGTGTGGCCTATCTATACATGGCATGAAGTGCTCGAAAAAACAAATCGGGATCTGTAAAATGTGCCCTTATGACATTTGAGAAACAATATGTACGGTGTTTTAAGATCAGCTAACTGCAATGTGATCACGATCCATAACGATCCATCACGATTCATTACGACCCATCACGATTCCTAAAGCTTAACTCTGGTCATACTGATCTTTTAATAAACCGATAGCTTTGACAGGCTGCTGAATAGAACAAGACCAGTCTGCACATACGTGCAGTCTGGCCTTATTCTACATTGCCTGTTTGTTTAAATTTAGCTTAACTTTCGTATAAAGACTTTGAAAAACATTGTGGAAACTGAAGAAATTGATTGTAAAAAGCAATTTGTTCATTTCCCACAATGTTTTTAATTGGAAATAGAACAAACATGTAAAATTCCGTTTACTATTATTGTCGTGTGTAACATTTCTTAACTTGGACATGTCTAATTTTGTTCCGTCTAATAAGGAGTTAAAGATGCAACATGTGATGAAGCTTTTTGAGATCAACGTGAATCTTGATCAGACTGTCTGTATACGCAGCCTGATCAGGATCCATGCTGATTCGAATGCCACAAGGGCTATTTTGCCAGATCCCGACTCAAAACAATTTTGTTCTCCATTTGGATCCCTTACATTTCGGACGGATCATTGTTCCATATATGTTTGATTATGTAGAAACGAAGGAAAAGTAAATAAGACGCGCGTTTTCATCATTTTCTTCTGCTTCCTTAATATTTCCTCGCATTTTCTTATTAGGAGTTTGAGTTTATTGGGGTTTTACGCCGTTTTCAACTACCAGGGTCATATCGCGGCGGCTGGAGCACCTAACCGTGGGTTCCTGGTATTTCTCGCACCAGTACAACCACAATATCCAAACCGAGCCTCCAGCTGCTCTCTCACATAGATGATTCACACCCATTGGTGAGAGACAAATGACTTTTGTCAAATAGGAACCCAATTTTGTTCAAGAAATTCTAAATACTTCGGATATTGATTCATTTTGTATGTTAAATAAATAATAAATAATGATAATAAATAATTTCAACATGTTGTCCGAAATGTAGTGGAAACAGCGGTGATATAAAGGTAGTCAATTCCTAATGAGATTCACGCGACGTCGGATTTTTTCGTTTGAAGTCGTTAACCTATTCGGGCGATTTCGTAAACATTCGGCGGTGAAAAGTTCCACCGCCGAATATTTACGACGTCGCCCGAGTAAATCCAACGTCGCGTGAAATACAAGAAAATACAAAATGAATAGTATGTGATCAACGATTAACCATAGCTTTAGTATGGGGTAGTCCACTTTTAAAGTTGTTGTAGATTACAAATTGGATGTTGATAAATAAAAGAATTAGCGCATTATATAGCACAGAAAATATTGAGAAAACAGGGTAAAACGCTGTTCATCAGCATTTTCTTGTATGTGTTTTAAAATGTTTTTCAAAAGGAACATCAAAGCTATGTCTTGTATGAGAAATGGTTGAAGCAGTTTTGCGTCTAAGAAGAGGAAGGAGGCTGACCTTTGATCACACACTGTATTTTGTTGGACTAATATATTTCATTTTAAAAGGCGTCTTAAGCGGGGATCTGGAAAAACGTCATTTACCCATTACCAAACGACAAAACTTTAGCGCGGTCCAAAATGAAAGATCCCGCAGACGACTTTTTCAAGTGAATGGAATTTTTAATTTTTAGGTCTCTTTGGATGGAAAACATTGTGGGAAATGAAGAAATTGTTTGTCACAAACAATTTCTCCATTTTCCACGGTGTTTTCCATTGCCATTATTTTGTGGGGAGTCAAAAAGAGTCATTGTGACAGTGGTAATGGGTTAAGGCTTTTGAGCCCAACATGGTTCAAGATCAGCCTGCGTATACACGCAGTCTGATCATGAACCATATGGGTCTCCAATAGCTTCTTTGTAATCTGTAGCGACCGTAAGACAGCAGCATGGATCCATGTCAGACAGCAATTAGGCATAGGCTGGTCATGACTCTCTCAAATGCTACAAAGGACTTTTTCCAAATCCCGGCTCATTTATTTTACATCATTTTCACGAGGGAATCACGTGGCACAACAATTTCAGAAAATCGTCAAATAGTTAGTAAACAGAGAAGGTTGGAAAAGGTATTGAATTAACCTGGTGTGGTAATTCTTTTAAAAATCAGCTGATAAAAAAATATTGACGAACGACAAAAACAATGATAGATGGGATAGATCGTTGAAAAAATCAGCTGATAAAAAGTATTGACGACCAATCAAAATTTTGATTTGTCTTCAATAACCTTTTTATTAGCTCTTTTTAATGAAATTCAAGCCGTTTACCCATATTCTCTGCTTCAAATCCTTTTCAATTCAAACCGGACATTATATTAATCTACAATTATTGAAAAATAAAGCAAATGTCGTGTCACGTGATTACCCGCCGTAATATATATTTACTTATTTGTTTTAGTACATTTTATTTATTTGTATAGTCAATTATCATACACATGTTTTAAAATTGAATAAATATAGTTTATTTATATTGAATTGAAACAAAACTATGTTACTTTATCGTCGCTTTTCAACAAAAAACCTCGTATTTGCAGCTTTATCAAAGCTGCAGTTACGAGGTTTTTCTTGAAAAGCAGCGTTATTTTCGTTTTTTTAATCCTTTCCTAGTCCCGACGACCGCGACCATATGGTTAGGAGTCCCGGGTTTGATCCCGGGCAGCGGCACGCTTAAATATTTTTCCCGACAATTTTTTTCCCCTAGACAACGGATTAGAAAATTTACAATTCTTTTAAGAATGAGCAGTTGGAGGCTCGGGAAGGATGTTATAACAGTGCTGGATAGAAAATGGTGGGAATACATTGTAAGGTGTTCCAGTCGTTACGATAGCCTATAACGGTAATTGAGTTATTGTTAAGATGGTGTTAACACGGTCGTTAATCATGTGATACAATATTTTCAGAAAATCTTCAATAGTTTTGTAATTACTGGACCGATTTGAATTCGGTTTGAAGCAGAGAATGTGGACAGACGTCACGCATTAGATGGACGTGACTGAAATTTGAAAAATCAACTGATAAAAAAGTTATTGAAGATAAACCAAAATTTTGGTCTATCTTCAATAACTTTTTATCAACTGATTTTTCAAAAATCTAAAACGTCCAGGTTGTTCCTGACATTTTCCCATCTTCTCTGCTTCAAACCGAATTCAAATTGGTCAAGTATTAAAAAATATATTGAAGATTATCGGAAATTCTTAGTCACGTGACTATACACCGCGGTTAAGCTTTCATCCTCGTGGATTAATTATTGTGCCTCCTAACCCAGAACCGTGGTAAAATAACGATAGACCACGGTAGAAATTCGACAGTTTCTTAATTAATTTGAAAAACGTTGGTCGAAAGTGTAACCCTTTCCCAAACAAAACATGGTTGTGACGTCCTATAAAACAGAAAAGGCTTGGAGAAATATTTAGGCAAAAAAAGAAAATGTTGATAATCAGCATTTTATTCTTTTGTCTCAAATTTTTCTAGCTTTATTGTACGAAAATCTAATCTTTATCATCATTCACCTGATTTGTGATAGGATCAACCTTGATATTTGCGGTTTGGGAAAGGGTTAATCTTTTTCGGATCTTTTCGCTGTTGTTACGAGATCCCTAGTGAAGTTCTTTCTTTTCCTTTTGTTGCACTGTTTGTGCAGGGATGTACTTGACAGCCTCGTTCCGCAGTCTATCTGGTAAGCATCTGAAAAATAAGAATTCATCCATTCTTAAGGTGGTTCATCCCTAATGAGATTTACGTGACGTCAGAATTATTCGGAAGACGACGTAAACATTCGGCGGTGGAACGTTCCACTGCCGAATGTTTACGACGTCGTCCAATACTCGTAGGCTTGGATATATGCAACGAACGTTAGCGTGAATATTTTCCCATTGATTTGAACGTAGGGCATATTGTAAGATTTTTCCGATTTTACCTCACAGTGACGCCTTTTGACTCCTTCACAAGAAAAGGCTCGGGAAATCATTGTGGAAAATGAAGAAATTGCTTGCGACAAGCAATTTCTGGATTTTCCACAGTGATTTCTAATCCTAAATGGAAAGATTTTTGAAATTTCATTAACTTGAAATTGTTGTCTGCAACACTTTTCAAATTGGAAGAGTCGAAAATTTTATTGTCTGGTATTGGGTTAATTGTTTGACTAACTCCATGACCAAAAAACGTTTGCCATATATGGTGGTGTAAATGCAAAACCTCGTATGTCGATTATTGAAATTTTCAAAGTAAAATATTGTGTGCCCAGTTAGGACAATTCTTGCAAGTTTTGAGGAATTTTTACTGATCAGTATTAATGGCACATTATTTGTGAACACTATGTCCAAGTTTCAAGTACTAAAGTAAATCACTTCAGTTTTGGAAAAGTTATTACACTTTTTTCCGTCCCCTTTGAAATTTTCCAAAAACGAGATACGAGGTTTTGCATTTACAACGACGATATATGGTGGTGTTCGCAACACTTAATTTCATACACAAAACCCATCTTTATCCATTTCGTCGTCTGATGCAGCTTTAAAGATGGTTAAACTATGATAATATCGTGGTGGCTGGATCACCTAACCATGGATTCCTATTTTTTCTTATGCCAGTACTACCACAACATCCTAACCGAGCCTCCAGCTGCTCGCCCACACATGTTAACGATATCATCGGTGGGTGACATCTTTGTCAGAAAGGATATTTGCCGCGGCCGAGGATCGAACTAGGGACAATAGTGAGAGACATATGCGCTACCGACTGCGTTACGGCCGGTGCCTTTAAATATTGGACCACCCTAAAAGTTTGTCGCTTTAGGAAAGCGTTGATTTTGATACCTGCAGTTAACGCCAAATTTCGGAAAACAAGATCCCGGTTTACCATGTTCTGTATAAAAATATCACTCACAGAAAGTAGCCCAACATGGCAGGGGTTTAACCCAGTACCAGACGGCAAAAGTTTTGGACCTTTCCAAATTCAAAGATGATGCAGACGATAATGTCAAGTGAATGAAATTCTGCATTTTTTTGGTCTTTTTACCTAGAAAACATTGTTGGAAAATGAAGAAATTGCTTGTCACAAGCAATTTCTTCATTTTCCACGATGTTTTCTAAAGCCTATATATTGTGAGGAGTCAAAAGGAGTCACTGTGTGGTAATGGGTTAAAGATCGGACAACACTAACATTTTGTGGTTTTTTGGAAATGGGTTAAAGATCGGACAACACTAACATTTTGTGGTTTTTTGGAAAGCGTTGATTTTGATACCTGCAGTTAACGCCAAATTTCGGAAAACAAGATCCCGGTTTACCATGTTCTGTATAAAAATATCACTCACAGAAAGTAGCCCAACATGGCAGGGGTTTAACCCAGTACCAGACGGCAAAAGTTTTGGACCTTTCCAAATTCAAAGATGATGCAGACGATAATGTCAAGTGAATGAAATTCTGCATTTTTTTGGTCTTTTTACCTAGAAAACATTGTTGGAAAATGAAGAAATTGCTTGTCACAAGCAATTTCTTCATTTTCCACGATGTTTTCTAAAGCCTATATATTGTGAGGAGTCAAAAGGAGTCACTGTGTGGTAATGGGTTAAAGATCGGACAACACTAACATTTTGTGGTTTTTTGGAAATGGGTTAAAGATCGGACAACACTAACATTTTGTGGTTTTTTGGAAAGCGTTGATTTTGATACCTGCAGTTAACGCCAAATTTCGGAAAACAAGATCCCGGTTTACCATGTTCTGTATAAAAATATCACTCACAGAAAGTAGCCCAACATGGCAGGGGTTTAACCCATTACCAGACGGCAAAAGTTTTGGACCTTTCCAAATTCAAAGACGATGCAGACGACAATTTCAAGTGAATGAAATTCTGCATTTTCTTGGTCTTTTTTACGTAGAAAACATTGTGGGAAATGAAGAAATTGCTTATCACAAAGCCATTATATTGTGAGGAGTCAAAAGGAGTCACTGTATGGTAATGGGTTAAAGATCGGACAACACTAACATTTTGTGGTTTTAGGAAAGGGTTGATTTTGATACCTGCAAGTAATGCCAAATTTCGGAAAACAAGATCCCGGTTCACCATGTTCTGTATAGCAATATCCCGCACACGAACGCAGCCAGCAGGGCACGTCTTTAAGTCTCGCTGCGTTATTTAGACAAACTAGGTAGGCGATCATAAAAAGAGCGAAAACGGGTTTGATGTCCATTCTTTGTAGGTCTATGAAATAAACAGTCAAATGAACCAGGATCTGGAAAAAAAGGGTTCCTTAACCCTGTCCTAAACAAGACCTGGTTTTGACGTCCCTAATAGAAAAGGCTTGGGAAAACATTGAAACAAAAGAAGAAACTGCTCAATATTTTCTATGTCATATTTTACACAAATTCTATCTTTAATATCTTCCATGTTGTCATTTGTGGCACTTTTTGAAGTGGATCGCCCTAAAAATTTGCCGTTTGGGAAAGGGTTAAAGCATTTGAGACAGCCAAGATTCTAAGTCAGACTGTGCATGGGCGGATCTACAGAGGGGGTCGGGGGGGGGGGGGGGCTGGCATTGGCCTAAAATTAAATTTTGACTATGTAAATTTAGTGTAACGTTGCATTTTAAGCCATAATTTGAGCTTGCCCCCCCCCCCCCCCCCCCCCCCTGGAATAAAATCTTGGACCCCCCCTGGAAAAAAATCCTGGATCCGCCCTTGCTGTGATTAGGTGTAGTCTAACCTGGATCCATGTTACTCTCATACGTATGGTTGCTACAGATCACGACTAAGCTATTGGAGAACAACATGGTTCCTGATCAGACTGCGTGTATACGCAGGCTGATCTGTAACCATGTTGAGCTGAAAAGCCTAAAAGCCTAAAGGGACATTTGCCCAGACCCTGGCTCAAATAAACAAAATATATCGAAGTAAAATATACAAAAATGAAAAAGAAATAATTTTCCGTTGAAAAACACATCGTCGTTTGTCTTCCGAAACCTCGTAACTGTAGCTCTTAAAGTGACATTTCACATTTATTTCATATTTTAAAAGTACAGTCGACACTCGTTATCTCGACATCGGATGAGTCGAATTTCCGGTTAAGTCGAAGTTCAAATCTGGTCCCATCCTCATCAATGGACATATTTTTTTTTCAAACAAAATAATTTCGAATCGAATAAAGCTATTGAAATATAAAGGGAAAAGGATAGAAATTGCTTTTCTACTATATTTCAATAATAATCGTACTTGATTAGTGTCAAAAACGGTCAAATATCAACTTTATCGAAGCCGAACAAAATCGGATGAGTCGAAGTCTGGGTATGTCGAGGTATTTTGACGGCTCCTCCGACTTCGACAAAACGAGTGTCGACTTATGTCTTGATGCAAAGAGTGTTTATTCTAATGCGTAGAAACGCTATCAGTTTTTTGAAGTTGTTATCTATAAGCGAAAAATACACCTTCAAAGTTGAGATAGAAATGACAAATTCTATATAAATCTGAACTGTTGTCCACAACAATTCGTTTAATTTTAGCACAAAAATATATATTTCTCGTAAACGGTTCAATATTTTGGCTTGAAATTTTCAGAATTTTCATAAGAAAACATGCTCTTTCAGATGGAATAAGAGTAAAATATATGTAAAAATAATCGTGAAATGTCACTTTAACAAATGAACGTATAGTATCGTAAGTTCGGGCGGTCTGGGGAGAAACTTTTGACTTACTTGTTTTAAAATAACTAATAAGTATTAGCAAATAAGTAATTAGTAATAATTATTAATAAGTGGGAGCATTTTAGAAATAACTAGACCAATTGACAATTGATGACGATTTTTGACGCCCTAGGCTACTAGAAAATATTTTAGAAAACTGTGGAAAATGAAGAAAAAAATTCTACCATGAAAGACAAAAAATCTAAAATTTCATCAACTTGAAATTGACGTCTGCAAGATCTTTCAATTTGGATCAGTGAAAAATTATGCTGTTTGGTAATGGATTAGAATTTTTTCTGAATGAACAAGACATATGTCTCGGCCAATCAGATTTGAAAAGGCGTAGAATAAATAATTAAAAAATGGACGAACCTGATTTTAGTCCAATCACAGCTTATCCCACCCAATTATTTCTTCAAATTGCGCAAATAAGGTATACTGGACAAAATTAAAAAACCTTTCCGCACTTATTAACCCTTTCCCAAAACGACAAGATTTTAGGGTGGTTCAATTCGAAACCTGCTCCAGATAAATGGATGTTGATAAAGATAGGATGTATGAACAATATAACAGAGACAATATTGAGGCAAATGAGGAAAATGCTGATTATCAGCATTTTCTCCTTTTGCCTCAATATTTTCTTTGTTATATTGTTTATTACATTTATATTCTCAGTCCTTTTCTATTAGGGACGTCTTGTTTGGGAAGGGGTTAAATTTCCTGGCCAGGATCAACAAAAAGGGTCCTTGCGACTTTAGAGACCAACACATATACAGATTAGCTACGAAGTTTCTGATCAAGATGCATATTACACCCTTTCCAAAACAAGACCTGGGTCCGGTTTCTCGAAAAAACTTAAGTATATTCTCATGAGAACTTGCTCTACTTCAAAGGAATACTCTCCAACGTTGAAGGGTATTCGATTGAAGTTCACGTGGATTTCGTGCGATTTAAGCACGGTGCTCAGATTTGAGCATGAGAACGTACTTAAGTTTTTTCGAGAAACCGGGGCCTGGCGCCCGTATTATCAATGATCGTACGTTCGATTTTGATCGCAGATTCAGCTGCGATCGTTTTTACGATATCGTAGGTGTTTTATCAAACATCTGCGATTTTGAAAATCGTACGATTGTTGGAAAACATAGATGCAAAGGAAGAAAATGCTGATAATCAGCAGCTGATAATCAGCATTTTCCTCCTTTGCATCAATATTTTCCATGCTATATTTCACAAAAATCATTTCTTTATCACCAACCACATTGTGGCCTGCAGCAGCTTTTGGGTTGGACCACCCTAAAATATTGCTGTTTAGGGAAAGGGTTTATACATAAAAGTTTCTTTATTACTAAGAGCAATATTGGAGAGTAGCATGGATCAAGATCAGAGCGCATTCATGTACAAACTTATCTTGATCCATGGAGATCTAAAATGCCATAAGGGCCTTTTCTCCCGACCCCTGCTCATTTAATCATTTGACTATATGTGACCCGTCACGCTAAAAGGGACCTTATCCAAACTCCATTAATCCAAATTTCGACAGACTTGTCAGATTCAGCGCATGTCATCGAGATACTGTATGCGAAAAATGAACATATAGTATCATAGGGAAAACATTCACGATTTAGAAAATTACGTGAGAGTGAAAAGTGTCGGCCCTGGTCTGGCTGCGCGGACTGCGCAGACTGACTAGGGTCGATACTTTTCACACTTCCCATTAGGTCCCTTTTAGCGTGACGGGTCATATATATTTTGTACATGTATATTACTCTTCTCATAACGAGAATAATGCACTTTGAACATTTTTATCCTTTGTAGTGGTACTATATACATGTACGTTTAAATTTAATGTAGTCTCGCCTTGAATTCCATATATGAATGTATATACCTTATACATGTGAACTTTCGTTTTGTCGCTTACTAAAATGTGATTGATGTTTTATTACAGTTTTATCACCAAGTATATATGAAAACGCATTTACCAGTTGATATAAATAATGGGGCTAGAAATGGCTTCTGGAGTTCGGTTCAGGGGTTATGCTGTCGATCATCTATATTAAAATTATCATCTCAAATATTGTTGTTGTTTCCTTGGTTCCACGACACCTTCCATAAAAATCCAAATGTTGAACTGGTAAAATTTAGAAGCTGCTGAAGACAACAAAGTTGATGTTAGTAAAAGATGGGATTTCTGTAAAACACAGTACAGAAATATTGAGGCAAAAGGAGAAAATGCCGATTCTCAGCATTTTCTTCTTTTGTTTCAATGTTTTCCCGATCCTTTTCTGTTGGGGACTTCAAAACCTGGTCTTGTTTGGGAAAGAGTTAAAGTGACATTTCACATTTATTTCATTTTTTGAAAGTATGTCTTGATGCAAAGATTCTTTATTCTAATGCGTAGAAATGCTATAAGTTTTTTGAAGTTGTTATTTATAAGCGAAAAATACGCCTTTAAAGTTGAGACAGAAATGGCAAATTCTATATTAATCTGAAGTGTTGTCCACAACAATTTGTCTAATTTTAGCACAAAACTATTATATTTCTCATAAACGGTTCAATATTTTGAGTTGAAATCTTCAGAAATTCCATAAGAAAAGATGCTCTTTCAGATAGAATAAAAGTAAAATTTATGTTAAAATTTTCGTGAAATGTCACTTTAATCCTTCCGCAAACAGCAAAATGTTGAACTGGTAAAATGAAGACAATTTGACTTTGGTAAAGATGGGATTTGTACAATATATCGCAAAATATATCGAGCACAGGAGAAAAAGCTAGTCATCACCCTTTCTTCTTCCCTGATGTTTTAATTGCCGTTTCTATTAGATATGTCAAGACAAAGTCTGGTTTGGCAAATATTTAAAAGGGTGTATCCAAAACTAATGGAACAGTAGACGCTTAATAAAAATTCGGCTAAAATTCGATTCTGACAAAGTAATGATTTAAGGAAATGTTTGGGAAAGTATTGATGTAAAGGATGAAAGTGCATTTTTTTTATTATTTTACCTCATTAATTCCTGTGCAAGTCTGTTTATATTTTAGCTCACGCGTGGATCCAGGGTTTGGCCCGGGGTCCCGCCCCCCTCAAATTGGTAAAAAAGGCTTAATATCAAAGGGAATTTCTAAGGATTTTTTTTCATGCATTGATCCACGCACAAAACCAGGAATATGTGTAGTTTGGTAAAGGAACAAGAAACAAAGCAATTGACGCATATAGGCTACGCTTGAAAAATGTTTTTGAAAACATTAAGAGAACAGAAGAAAACATTATACTTTTCTTCTTTTACCGAATACTTTTAATACTATCACCTGCAATTTTTTAGCTTCAACAACAACTATTTTGTAATTATTTATTTTCTAAATTATTAAAAAAAAAGAAAAAAAATGGCGTTTTCTACTCTTCTCTACTTGCAAAGTTTTATTTTGTTGTTTGGGAAAGGATCACATTATTGATATTAAACTCTGGAATCGTTAGAAGACAACAGTTACTGAAATGTGTAAACTTCTACTTAACCCTTTCCCAAACTACACCTGGTTTTGACGTCCCTAATAGAAAAGACTCATGACTGATGATCAACATTTTCTCCTTTTATCTCAATATTTTCTGAGCTATTTTTTTTACACAAATACTATCTTTACTTACATCCATTTGAAGCCCGCAGTGGCAGCTCACAAAATGGACCATCATAAAATCTGCCATTTGGGAAAGCATTAACCTAACCATTGACTTAATTTCGTCCTACTCCACTAGATGAGTAGGTTAAACTGCAAAATGTTATGTTGGTCCAATAGGGTTCGATTTCATAAAGTAAACTGTGAGATCATTTCGGGCAAACAATAGTATTCCGTCGGTGGTATTCTAAAACATTGTAGGCCATAACTACAGCTTGATTGAAGCTGTAGTTGCGATATTTTACAACATCAACGACGGATTATCAATACATAACAGTAAACCCGGTTTATTTTTAGCATGAAATTCGTTGCTATTTGAAAGCTGCTGCAGACGATAAGATAGATTGTGAGAAAGATGGACTTTTCATACAAAATAGCATGGGAAGTATTGAGACGAAAGGAGAAAATGCTGATTATCAGCATTTTCTTCTTTCGTCTCAATACTTTTCCACGGCTATTTCTACTAGGGAAGCCAAAAGCAGGTCTTGTTAGGGAAAAGGTTAATGTAGGCCTACATGTATATTTTGACCCAGAAGAAAGTGGGTTAAGACCGGTTCTAGGGGTATTTGAACCTTATACCGATTCCGAATGCCTAGTTCGTAATACAATCTTTGCAATCTGACAATGGCTCCTTCACAACCTAAAATGCACAGTATCTTATTGCCACCAAAATATCAAATTATGGAGAAACAATATTATTAGTTATGATTTTTGGATATAACATTTTATAATATTAAGGTAGAAGACCCATCATGAAAAACACCACTTTATAGTCGTACGAAATGCATCAAATTACACACACTTGTAAATACACTTCACGTAATTTGATTCACCGTGCCGGATTTCAAGATTATGCTTCATAAAGAAAAGAATTTACAAATATTATTTTACTCTATAGTCATATGCAAGGGAGGTAATTTTGAACAGAATTGTCAAATATTTTCATAAGTATGCATGAATTCAAAATTCTAAACCGTATTGTCCAGAAAGATTAACCCGGGACATCTGCATATGTAATGACCCTACTTCGGCCATGTTTTGTTAAGACGCTCAAGTAACGGACTTAGCGCACGAAAATTAAGTTGTCCCTGGTTAACCCTTTCCCAAACAAGACCTGGTTTTGACGTCCCTAATAGAATAGGCTTGGGAAAACATACAGACAAAAGAGTTTGAGTTTATTGGGGTTTTACGCCGTTTTCAACTACCAGCGTCATATCGCGACGGCTGGAGCACCTACCCATGGATTCCTGTTGTTTCTCAAACCAGTACTACCACAACACCCTTATCGAGCCTCCAGCTGCTCGCCCACTTAGATTAACGATTTCAACCCCATTGGCGGGTGACAATTTTGTCAGAAAGGGTATTAGCCGCGGCCGGGTATCGAACCCAGGACCTCTCGTATGAGGGCCAGATGCGCTAACAACTGTGCTAAGGCCGCGGCAACAGACAAAAGAAGAAACTGCTGATGACCAGCAGTTTCTCCTTTTGTCTCTATGTTTTCTGAGCTGTAATGTACACAAATTTTATCTCTAGGAACACCAATTTTGTCGTCTACAGGAGCTTTTAAATAGGACAACCCTAAAATTTTGTTATGACCTCGGGGTTTCCGAGGATGAGGAATAAATAGTATTTTTCAAATGTCGTCGCTGGCTCTATGGTGCTAATCATGGGTCTTCTGCCTTAATAACATAACGCACATAATTTTATTGTGTTTGCTAACTGGTTTACCAGGTAAATGAGAGAACTTTGAAAAAAACGTAATTTTCTGACGTACAGTGCAACTGAAAATAAAAACACACTTATCCCTCTTCCAAAAAAAAATTGTCACAAGCAATTTCTTCATTTTCCACAATGTTTTCCCAAGCCAATTTCTCGTGGGTAGTAAAAAATAGTCACTGTGCGGTAATGGGTTAATATTTTTATACTATAACATTCATGCTTTATGTTTCTAGCAACAATAGATTTGTTATTTGTAACAGATTTGACTTGGACCAGCATACATTTGTGTACGGTCCGGTATTTGGATAAATAACAAAGAGGAACAACCCGTGTAAAGTTGATCCATAATGGAAACTGGCAGTTCTGCCCCTTGCTCTTTAATCCTTCTCCAAAACAGGACATGTCTCGAAAATATCTCTTACGTGACAATGCCCCAATTTACTATTTTTTCCTAATTATCTATGTTTTGTTTCTCGGAAGTACATATTATTACCAATTTATAAATGAAATAAAAATAGATAGTCATCGCTCTTGTTGAAATTTTAATAGTCAGTCGTATAACATACCCCTACAGCGAAAGAATGCACAATGTCTTGCACCTGTCAAAGGTCACTTAAATGCTAAAAGAATTCTGTATAATCATCGTTCAGTCCCGAAAAAGAGTTTAAAATAATGTAAATTTAATTATGAACAGAAAATCCAAAATATTTGCTGCTATGAACGCGTAAATGTATAAAACTGCATGCTCACGTGTTCGGCTAGATTAACGAAGCTGAAGTGTTTTATGTCAAAATTTGCATTTTTTTTTAGAAATATTTCAAGTTCTACATTATTAGACTTTGATTAAACTTCCTTATTGTATTAAGCAACATGTCCTGGTAATAATTCGACAAGAAAATTTCATCGCACTTATTAGAGATATAGAACATTTTTTATCAGCCACACATGCAAACACATTTACACCTGTCTTGCTCTATCATCTATTTCCATCTTGAGAAAATTAGTTTCGCATAACAAATACGCTCTTACAGTCGAAAATGGTAAATTGTAATGACGTTTCATATTATCGAAAATATGGTAGCGAAACATAATATGGTACAAAACATTAAATTTTCTTCAGTAATGACCGAGTGTTCCGAAAAACTGGAGCATTGTCCCTTAACCTGTGTTTTATTTGTTGTTGTTGTTGTTTTTTTAGAGATGTCAAAACCAAAGCATAGCTGGAAAAGATGTTTGACCATTCTATGTTTAAAAAATTACAGACGTAAACAGCGCAATATCGAACTCAGAACTACTGAAATTTTGCATAACCCATTACCACACATTGACTCCCTACAAGATAATGGCTTTGGAAAACATCGTGGAAAATGAAGAAATTGCTAGTGACAAGCAATTTCTTCATTTCCCACAATGTTTTCTATATGAAAAGAGCAAAAAATGTAAAATTTCATTCACTTGAAATTGTCGTCTGCATCATCTTTGAATTTGGGCTGACCCAATTTTTTGTCGTAGGTAATGGGTTAATAATGAAGGTTCCAATCCTCCATGTGTCTCGTGTAAATTTGCATTGGGAATTGATAATGTTCGTTTATTTGTTTACATGAGGAAACATTAGTCATTACACCGTGGTTGGACTATAGACTACTCTGTTTGGGAGCAGGTGAATAGTCCACAAAAGTGTAATAGGGAAAGATTTTATCCAGTTAAAAATGACTTAATTTCGGACAAATAATAGTATTTTCGTAGGTGTTGTTATAAAATCTCGTAACTACAGCTTGACTCAAGCCGTGGCTTGATTCAAGCCGTAGTTACGAGGTTTTGTAACAACACCGACGGTTTATCAATAGGCCTACATTACCGTAAACAAAGTATATTTCTAGTACACAATTCATTGCCATTCTGTAATACTGAGACACTTTGTCTCGTAACGGATAAAACAGCTAAAATTGATCCACGGATGTAACAGACAAAAACATAAACCGTCAATAATGGCTTGCTTTTCCCTTGAAATAAACATGTTTTTTTTTCAGATTTAACGATAGGCCTACCATTTTCACAGGTGTTTATTAAAGAACAAGCGAATGTTATCACATTTGTTCTCCCATTCTTATCTATCAATATGTTTTTGAAAGGAATCATTTTTTTTAAAAACATAATAAAGAATGGCCCTATTCATCATAAATATACTAGGCTCCAACAAACACGGAAAATGGGTTTATACTTTCCCAAACAAGATCTGGTGTTGATGTCCCTTGAAGAGAATAAGTGGCAAAAAGAAAATAATGTCGATATCCAGTCTTTCTCCTTTTGTATCAAGAGTTTCTGTGTCACATTACACGCAAATACTTTCATTCTTAAGATCCATTTTGTAGTCTGCAACAGTTTATAAATTTGGAGCATTCTAAAATTTAGCGGTTTTGAAAAGGGTAGGCATGCAGCTCAAAAACAGACCTAATCAATAGTGGCTGTTTTGGCTTTGCAATAAACATGGATTTTTAGTAGTTCTTTACTAATCATATCGCTGCTTTTCAACGAAAACCTCGTAACTGCAGCTGAAACAAGCTGCAGTTACGAGGTTTTCGTCGAAAAGCGTTGGTAGAGCCTATAATTATATGATAAGATTCACCATCTATTCACTATTGAAACAATGGACAGTTCGACGTAGGCCTATGTCTATCTTATCTGTCGTCTATAACTGTCTCCCTTATACACTGTGGAGATTGTGCATCATGGGATGGGTAAATCTACGGACCAATTTGCCTCACTTCAGGTAAGACCCTTTTCTTATTTCTGCGTATATTTCCAAACGGTTTGTAACATGTACCCCGCCTTAATAAGGTCTTTCCTCGGATGTATGACTCACTTGAAACTTCTTTGCTAAAAATGATCCCAACCAACCAGAAAAAGGACAAAAAAATAGATAGCTTTTCTGGTCGGTTGGGACCAATTTTAGGAAAATTATTAAGAGTTTTCAAATAAGTAATACATCCGAGGAAAGAGCTCAGTAAGGCGTGGTACATGCAACAAACCGCTTGAGACCTGACTCATAAAATAAGAAAGCTATTGCACAGTTTCGTACCATAGGTCTAAGTGTGGATAATTTGGTCGTAGTTGTTATCATTTCGTTTTTTGAAGTCGGCGGGGATCAAATTGGAAAATAGATCTAGAATGCGGATTCCTCAAATAATTGATATATCTGAGAAAAGAGCTCAGTCAGACAGGTACATGCAACAAACCTCTTGAAAATTGACGAAGAAATACAAAAAAAAAAGCAAAATATTTTACTAGAATCGAGGTCAATTTTGTCCGTAGTTGTTATCCATATCATGATGAACAGTGTCCACTGTGTTATATGAAACATTGAGAAGAGAAGGGACGTTTTCGCTGATCATTATTTATCTGTATAGAGAGCATCCACTGTGTATAATCACGTGACTTAGAATTTCCGATAATCTTCAATATTACTTTGTCAATACTTGACCGATTTGAATTCGGTTTGAAGCAGAGAAGGTGGGAAAATGTCAGGAATAACATGGGCGTTTTATATTTTTGAAAAATCAATTGATAAAAAAGTTATTGAAGATAAACCAAAATTTTGGTTTATCTTCAATAACTTTTTTATCAATTGATTTTTTCAAAATATGTCACGCCCATCTAATACACGACGTCTGTCCACATTCTCTGCTTCAAACCGAATTCAGATCGGTTCAATATTAACAA
This sequence comes from Fragum sueziense, assembly GCA_963680895.1. Classification (NCBI taxonomy): domain Eukaryota; kingdom Metazoa; phylum Mollusca; class Bivalvia; order Cardiida; family Cardiidae; genus Fragum; species Fragum sueziense. The sequence goes on along the minus strand of OY804598.1, from coordinate 21,726,561 downwards.
AGTTTTTGAAGATTTTCTAAAAATATTGTAACACGTGATTATCCACCGTGGTACAACTACAACTAACCGTCGAAATAAGATTTTTTTCGTTAAAAACAGAAGGGTTTTCAGTCTAGACTCGGCAATAAAACTATCCATGTGTAGTCTATAGGTTGAACAATGTGGTTGAAATCAACTTTATTTTTCGTATGTGGTGCGTGGTGGTTGAATGAGTTTGCCCTGTTTTACACTTCTGTGTTGTACTCATCCACGTAATGTATCATGTTTTCTTCCCGTCTCACATTTGTCAACATTTCGTTCTGGCAGCGTAGGCATGTGTGGATCCAGAGGAGGGACACAGGGCCCACTCTCGAGTGTGTAAAAAGGGTTTATCAAAGTGATTTTTAAGGACTTTTTCATGCGCCAATACAGTCGAGCCCACTCTGGAAAATACGCCCCCCTCTCGGAAAAAATGTCTGGATCCGCGCATTGTAGGGACATGTAGATCTAACCTAGAGGAAAATGTAGGCCTGTCTGTTATATTCATGAGTTTTCAAAGCTAAATTCACCATAAAAATATCCCGAGTTCGGATAATTGTTTCAAAAGATGCTTTGGATTTTCTCATTAGGGGGGACTGGGGTAATTGTGGAACACTTTTCAGTTAAATTCGTATAGCTCAATTATCCTAATCCCTTTCCATCATAATTATCTTTGTAAAATACGAAAGAGCGTTTTATGCGCTACATTTGTATAGGCTTTTTACTGGAATACGACACAGGATAACCATTTTATGACATTTTGAAATTACCCCCTGCAGTGATCCGACTTGCCCCGAGGTTGGGGCAAATTGGAACATAGGCCAGGGTAATATGGAACACTTATTTTCAATGTAACGCAAAGCTACATTTGAAAAGACATCTCCTTTCTCTTAAAGATGATATAATTTCCTTACATCAAACTCTAAGTGGCGTCACTGGACTCTCGTTAGCGGATAGAATCCACAAAAAAAAAAAACAAAAAAAACCTACTGGCAAAAAACTGATCGCCTTTCTGCAATATTTAAGATCTTTTGAGTGTGAATGTATCGAAATAGCGGTGGCGAGAAGTGTGAGTAATGGTTGTGGATACGCCAGTATAGCATGCCAGATGTGCTGACTATCTTGACCTTAGATCTTGCAACACAAGCAAAGAAAGGGTTCATAGAAGACATAGATTGTGTTTTATGACTAGGGCCTACGTGATTCATATACTAAAACAAAAAAGAAACGCAACTTCCTTTTCAATTCCTTCTTACTCAAAGACATTAAAACAGATTTAAACAAAATTTGATACATTTAAAGCAATATCATTTCACCTTGTAAAGTTCACAAAATATTGTTGGTGGTAAATTTCATTAGTATGAAAACACCCAGTTTACACTGGGAGTCAACACAATTTGACAAAAAAATGCAAGTAGGTCGAAAAACACAATCTGTTTCGTTCAGTTTGGTCCGATATTCGAATGTTGTGAAGTCCATACGATTTATTAGCGGTCTCCGTTGCAGTCTTAAACCTATCCAGTAGGTGGGGTTAACGTCATGATACGGTCCTGCCTTGACGTCATATCTCTTGAACGTCCGCTTCGTGCTCGATCGGTTGTGGTCCCATTGAGAGCCAACAACGTATACAGTCGAAAAAGTGTCGACCTATCAATGTCTTACGACAAAATTTTGACTTTTTCCACCTAACAACATCCGTACTGCACTCAGGCGCTGGTTTTGCCCTAGCCTTGCTATGCGTAGGGTAGTCAGAAGTGTGTGAACGCTTTGGCCTCTTCTCTGTCTATCTTCTAGCTTGTGTTTGGTGAAAATTTGTTTTGATAGTAGTCATTTAGAAAACACGACAGGGGATAACCAGTTTTTATCAATTTACTATGTATCACGTGATGAATTTACAACATCTGAAGAAAATGACACTGTGTTTATGCGTATGGATGAAGGTATATTAGAAATGAACTCAATAGCCATTAAAAACGTATTTTGTCGAAAATATTATGAAAAATTGGGGTTGCGTATCTTTTTTGTCCTAGTAGATTTATAACATAATTCCCAACGTAACATAACCTGATAACTGATATCTTGTAGTAATAGTCCGTGGGCCAGGAGGGGTCTGCACGCACCCCCCTAAGAGCAGTCTGGGAGTGGTATAGAAATGTTCACTGGAACCCCCTGAGTAAGAATCAAGATGTTAACAGTCGATATCCTGGGATGCACTCGCCATTTCCGGTGGTTTTCAAGATGGCCGCCATGAAAAAAGACATTTTGACTTGGTATCTAACATCAGCAGCCTAACATTTGTTTTGCGTTGTAAGATCATATTTTAAGGATAATTGAGTCTGGAAAAGGTCAGAGATGTGTTCTGACGTTAAAAAGTGGCTCCTTAGCCATCTCGTATGCTAGAATTTTTTCAAAATGGCCGCCAAAATCGCAAAAAATCAATAAAATAGTCAAATACTTCTCGTTTTTGGACATATTTTGGTCTAAATACTGTGAAGTTTATGTTTTAAGACTTAGATAAACATTTCATGAAGTAAATGGGAGCATTACGGAAAAGATTTTTAAAATTATTACCGTATGAATGGCAATAAAACACAATTAAGCACAAATCATCAAGTATATCATAGCGATATAAATTATCATTATTATTAGTTCTTGGTGAAAAACAGCTCTTATTTATAGCATTATATTGATAAAGCTATGCTTTCCGAGTAAATTGTTAAATTCACATTGATAATGATTCGATTTTTGATTACATTGACAATAAATATGCTTTCAAAATGGCCGCCAAAATCGCAAAAAAATATAAAAAAATCTATAAAAAAATCTTCGTTTTTGGACATGTTCTGGTCTAAACGTTGTATATATTATGTTTAAAGACTTTGGTAAACAGTTTATAAGATAAATGGTTGCATTGCGAAAAACACATTTTAAACCATTGCCGTATAAATGGCAATAAATTACAATTTGGCAGAAATCGTCATGTATTTTTATTTTCATATATATATTGTTATTATATTTGGTCTTGGTGAAAAGCACTTTTTTACATTGCATCTTTTGACAAAGCTTAGTCTTCAGAGTATTTTGTAAAATTGAAATTGATTATGATTCTATTTTTGATTACATATGCTATAAATCGGCTTTCAAAATGGCCACAGAAATATATATATAAAAAAAATAAAAATGTAAGTAATTCTCGTTTTTGGACATCTTCTGGTCTAAATAATGAAAGTATTATCTTCTAAGACTTCTAAGCAGTTCATGAATTAAATGGAATAACAGATAACAAACAACATCAAAAAAAGAATAAATCTTTGAAAGGAATCCCATATCAATGGCAATGAAATACGACTAAGCACAAGTTTTATAAAATAGTATATAATTTTGATATACATTGTCATTATATTTTGTTCTTGCTGAAAAAACGGCTCTTATATAGCACTATTTTGACAAAGCTAAGCTTTCAGATAATTCTTTAAAATGAAATTGCTTATGAACCCACTTTTGAGTATAGATCCAATTAATATGTGTCTTTTTCGGGCAAAACTCGAATATCAAGCAGGCTCTGATAACTTTGCATCTAATTTCACATCTTTTAAAATGACAAGTTTAACCGTCCTAATGAAATTTAAATTGTGGAGGAACATACTCCCTTGAAATGCATATTAATCATCACCAAAGAATATATAATGTCCCAAACATTTAGATAAAGACCTCAACGTATCCATGCTAATAAACAACAGTTGAATGTGGCTTATTCTTTTTTGTACTCTAACACGTACCATTAATCCAAAATTGCCCCAGAGAATAATTGAAATTGCTTAATATGTATAAAAACATTTTTAATGTATAATGTTTGATATTTGTAGAATGGTGAAAATTAAGAATTAAAATATATCCATGTTATCCAATCGAACAACATGAATTATTTTTTGTATACACCTGTGTGACGGTTAAATTGATAGCGACTTACTTTTGGTAATATTTTGTCAAAAGAATATAATAAACTCTTAATGTTTCTCACAATGGATTGTATTGACTCATAGTCATGATAATGATAATGCTAAAATCATCTTTATGCGTCGCATATTCCATCATGATTCCATTCAAAAAATTAAGTGAAATGTGGGAAAACATTATAGACTCCATGTAGGGTGGGGTAATTAAATAAAGGGTTTGTAAAGTCCATTTCTTTTTCTCTTTTTTTTTCTTTTTTTTTTTCAGATACTAGTAATCGGTTTAACTGAATTAGTAGTTGAAATGAACTGTATCTTGAGTGCAAAAGACCAGAAGTGATTCATATAAAGCTCTGACACGTCATGCAATATTTTCATTGTTTCTTTCAAAAGACAAATTTGCAATTTGACTTAGTATACAGAAAAAGAATATTTTGTCTGAAGCTCATATTCAAATTTAAATTTTCAAATTTCTTCAGCTGTTTTCTCTTAATTCTATTAGGTCGCACATGAAAAAATATTTAGGTTAAGGACAATGATCGCTATATACTAGGTTTATTGAATAAGATCTTTTACACATTTAAATATAACTGCATTTATTCTTAATCTCTCTGGATTTTTTTTTTATCTTTTCTGACTTGTTTCTTACTTACGAGTTGAGTGGTACGTCGTAGACTTCTATGGGTCCTCCTGTTTCTATCTTCGTTGTTGTATGTGGTTGCGGCTGTGGTTTGTTAATTTTGCTTATGTTTATCCTTGGATATTTTTTTTTTCGAAAACCAACAGTATGTACATTATACTTATGGAAACCTTATATTTATATATACTTTTATATCTTTATAGAAGTCGTCTTCTCACACATGCAGTCTACATAAATCATCAGACTTTCGGTGGCCATGTAACTCAAACTTTTGCCAAGTTTGTCGAGTTCTTTTTTGTTGCTTCTGAGATTATTTATTATTGCAGCAGGCGTCCCTATACAATAGGGGTATGCATCAGGCGACTAAATAGTCTCGTTCCAAATTCTAGGCTTGTTTGTTGTGTTGACCTATGGCATTCAGATGGCACTCACTGATATCAGACATACACACAGTCAATTCAGGTAATCACTGGTCTTTCATGGTCTTTAGCTCTGGTGCGTCCATTTCCAAATGTAGAATTAATGTAAGAAGTTACACCCCGGACATACCCATACCAATTAATACCAAAATATATCATACAAATACATGTGACAAGTTGTGGAAATTCATGCCATTGTACCCATTATATTGCACATAAAGCAAATCAAAATATACTTCAAACATTACAAATTAACATAAAGCGAATCATTGCAGTATCACAATGACATCAAACATAAATACTGCTTACAACCACATGTGAAGAACTTAAATGACCATTTCCTGCTTTTATCCTTGCAACAAATTCCGCAAAAGTGATATCGGCTTCCAATAAAGTGTCATTGTAAATTTTTATCATGAATACATGTGTTCTTAATGTTCTAAGTGTTTTCAACAATATCTATACACCTGTTGGATTAAGTAATTAATGCAGCCTAATATAATTAAAGTAAAACGTGCGAAGAAAGCACACATTTTAAACTTTGTATTCTTTATACATATTCTAAGATATAAAGCATATCTGCCTATAGTATGTTATTATCAAACCATTTTATGGCGTTTCAGTGCATTTCATTTGGAAAAGCACTTTAGGTGATTTGCATGCATAATACATCTCCTTATAACTACTAATCCAGTTAAAACGAGTATCCTGAAAATAAAGAAATCGGGGTTACATAGCTTTTATGTTATTACGTCACTCCACACGTAGTATCTTATAGTTTCCTCATATCTTGTTTCGTTTTAAACAGATGTAAATGGCATTTGAAAACATGGTAATGTGAAACTGGGAAATCTTGATAGAGTATGTGACTTATTGGGATGAATTGTGCATTGTAATTATCATAACTATTACTTAAAAAAGGCACAATTTGAGAAATACGAAGTTTGTATCACATGTTTGACAGATATTACCAAGTGTATGTCGATATCAATGAAACGATAGATCTAAGGCTGGTCTTATTTCATTAATCTTCATTTCTATTCTCAAATTGTTAAAATTCTTTAAGTATAAAATTTAACAAATAAAAAGCATTTTGATACTGTATGTGTAAGAGTGAAAAAAGGAAATACATACATACAACTTTTGTTCGTAAGAATAATTACGGTAAAACTCTTTTCCGTAATATTGAGGACATTACATAGGCCTATTGTTTGATAGAAATGGATGTGAATTTAAAGGGAGCAATTTTCTCTCCAGAAAGGGATATCGATAGTTTTAGCTTGTCTGTTGAAACGATGTGACATTGGTGCAAAGGTAGTCTTGAATTGCCTAATAAAATATCACAAACTTATGATATTTGTATTCAAAAGTGGGTTCATAAGCAATGTCATTTTAAAGAATTCTCTGAAAGCTTAGTTTTATCAAAATAATGTTATCAATAAGAACCGTTTTTTCAACAAGAACAAAATATAATGACAATGTATATCAAAACTATATACTATTATATAAGATTTGTGCTTAATTGTATTTTATTGCCATTGATACGGTAATCCTTTCAAATCTCTATTCTTTTATTGTCAACTGTTATGATTCCATTTACTTCATGAATAGCTAATCTAAGTTTTAAAAGATAATGTTTACATTATTTAAACCAGAAGATGTCCAAAAACGAGAATTACTTTCATTCTTAATGATTTTTTTTACATTTTTTAGCCATTTTTAAAACCGATTTATAGCATCTGTAATCAAAAACGGAATCACAATCAATTTCAATTTTACAAAATACTCTGAAGGCTAAGCTTTGTCAAAAGATGCAATCTAAAAGAACTACATTTCACCAAGACCAAATATAATAACAATATTTATGAAAATAAAAATACATGACGATTTCTGCCAAATTGTAATTTATTGCCATTTATACAGTAATGGTTTAAAATGTGTTTTTCGCAATGCACCATTTATTTTATGAACTGTTTACCAAAGTCTTTAAACATAATATTTACAACGTTTAGACCAGAACATGTCCAAAAACGAAGATTTTTATATTTTTTTTATATTTTTTGCGATTTTGGCGGCCATTTTGAAAGTATATTTATTGTCAATGTAATCAAAAATCGAATCATTATCAATGTGAATTTAACAATTTACTCGGAAAGCATAGCTTTATCAAAATAATGCTATAAATAAGAGCTGTTTTCACCAAGAACTAATAATAATGATAATTTATATCGCTATGATATACTTGATGATTTGTGCTTAATTGTGTTTTATTGCCATTTATACGATAATGATTTCAAAAATCTTTTCCGTAATGCCCCCATTTACTTCATAAAATGTTTATCTAAATCTTAAAACATAAACTTCACAGTATTTAGACCAAAATATGTCCAAAAACGAGAAGTATTTGACCATTTTATTGATTTTTTTGCGATTTTGGCGGCCATTTTGAAAAAATTCTAGCATACGAGATGGCTAATGAGCCATTTTTTAACATGAGAACACATCTCTGACCTTTTCCAGACTCAATTATCCTTAAAATATGATCTTACAACGCAAAACAAATGTTAGGCTGCTGATGTTAGATACCAAGTCAAATTGTCTTTTTTCATGGCGGCCATCTTGAAAACCACCGGAAATGGCGAGTGCATCCCAGGATATCGACTGTTAACATCTTGATTCTTACTCAGGGGGTTCCAATGAACATTTCTATACCACTCCCAGACTGCCCTTAGGGGGGTGCGTGCAGACCCCTCCTGGCCCACGGACTATAAAATATAAATTTGCATCGTCTGCTATCAATAATTATACAGCAATTTTAAGTGTTCCAACTTGCCCCGTATATGATGTTCCGTTTTGCCCCGACATAGGGTGACCTTTGCCCTTCTTCAACCATCGCGATTCTGGTGACGATATCATTAAAATACGCTGCGATCTTTGTTCTACAAGTAGGAATAGAAAAATATCCACTGATTTCATAAGTGAAGTGCTCAGAAGAAAAATAATTATGTGTAAAGTGCAAAAAAAAAAATACTTCTGTTGCTGAAAAACACATGTTCTGCTGTAGTCTGTAGTGACCTTATTTATTTCATGAGATTGTTGAAATTTTGAGTAAATCTCAGAATTAGAGTGTAACAATTCCAATACTTTATTGCTTTGTGTGATTACTGTAAGTACATTTAAGAAATTGCCATTGTTCCGACTTACCCCGTGTTCCAAAATACCAGTCTCCCCTACATTACATGTATGACTTAAACATATTAAACACGGTGATTCTTGTAAGATTATGTCGTAAGGTCAGACTGGCAGACAGACAGATAGGCCTACACAGACATGCATGTCCTAATATTCAAACCTCACTTTATTATTTATTACATATTTTTACAAGCGATGGGCCCCTATTCGGGGAAATAAGGCTAACACACTTTTTGAACATGGCGCATCGTCAGTATTCAACGAAAACCTCGTAACTGCAGCTTGTTTTAAGCTGCAGTTACGCGGTTTTCGATTATATAAGCAGCGAAATTTCCTTGTAAAAACGATCTACATCAGCGAACACGCATGAATGCGAAAACCAGAAACATGCATACATGTAAATACATGTGACCTGAACGAATTACAGCCGGATGTTTTGATAATCATAAACCTGTTTCCCGAACCTATCGACGCTATGAGAGAAAGCCGGGCCCAGCCAATAAATAACAACTGACGCAATGTTTACATTCTTGTCGCGAGGTCAAAACTCGGTCGACTGTCAAGATTTCATTGTCAGTGCAGAATTCAGGGGCAATATTTATATACGTTACCGACTTTATCATGAACAAACAGGATTTCTTTGCTGTTTTTATTGGATTTTACTCTTCAATCGTTGCTTCTAGCCTTGACCTAGAAACTTTGAATTCTTGTAAACTGAGTAATATTGACTCTGAATTGGATTTGATAACTTGTAAACAAGGATGTAAATTATGTTGCGTGCTGCGAGAAAACAGTGCATGGAATTATATTGACTTACTCATCGCAACATTTGCTGACTAATTTAGGGATTGGCATTTGGATTGATTCAAATTTGTAAGTTGCCAGCGTACTAATTGAGTGTTTAGTGTAAAACTGTTGTAAATGTAGGGCTATATAGCCCACAAAATGCGTGTGATATAGGCTAAAAGTGTAGCCTACTGAATGCATGAATTTGTATTCTATATATAGAATCGACACCAATGAGAGAAATTGGGAAATTATGGCTTTCAGATTTTGCCGTTTGGGAATGGGTTAACTGTTGTTTTTGACCAGCAGCAATCATTTACGTCAGTATGGATCCTGAATCTATGGTCCAGCCTGATCTGGACATACGGTGCATGTGCATGTAGTCTCAACTTTGAAAATGCTGTGTAGGGTCTGGGGACCCTCACAAGATAGGGGGGGGGGGGGGGTATCATCATTTAAATTGGAATATTTCGATGTTTGTGAAAGGGTAAACGCGTTCCCAAATTTTACGTAGGTCTAATTTAAAAGTTACTGCATAAGACAAAATGGATATTGAAAAAGAAAGGATTTGTGTACAATCACGGTGGAGATTGTGCATCATGGGATGGATAACGAATACGGACAAAATAATCTCGATTCTGGTAAGATTTTTTGCAATAACTTCCTTATTTGTGCGTCAATTTTCAAAAGGTTTGTTGTATGTAGGCCTACCCCGCCTTACCGAGCTCTTTCATCGGATGTATGGCATATTAGATAACTCGTGGTACTTTTTCCAAAATATTGTCCCAACCGACCAGAAAGCGAAATGGTAACGACTACGGCCAAATTAACCACGCTTCAGGTAAGAATTTGTGCAATAACTTTCTTATTTCTGTGTCAATTTTCATGCAGTTTGATGCATGTAGCCTACTCCGCCTTACTGAGCCCTTTTCTCAGATGTATTACCTATCTGGAAACTACTTGTACTTTTCTCAAAAATCGATCCCAACCGACTAGAAAAATGACCTGATTTTTTTTTTGTCGCTTTTCTGGTCGGTTGGGATTAATTTTTGGACAAAGTACAAAGATTCTACAAACAAGTCATATATTTGAGGAAAGAGCTCAGTAATGCGGGGTACATGCAACAAACCGCTTGAAATTTGACACAGAAATAAGAAAAATATTGCACAATATCTTACATGGAGCGAGGCAAATTTGTCCGTATTCGTTATCCATCCCATCATGCACAGTCTCCACCGTGAAAATATAGCTAAAAAATATCGAGGCAAAAGTAGAAACTGCTGGGACCCCTCCCCCCGGCATTAGCCGAAAATTGAATTTTGACTATATAGATTTAGTGTAACGTCAGATATTTGTTACATAGGTCTGGGCCAGAGTAGAAATAGGGACATATGTGGCATTTGAGGTTTTTTATCTGACGCTCTGGATCAGACTGTGTCATGGTATATAATGATTATTACACTTGGTGCTTATTTTTTCAGATACTTCTGAATCATGGATATCAAGCTGAAACAACACTTGTTACTGCACGCCGAGACGAATTCCGAGTGTAGCCGATCTTTGCCGACAAACGGTTGTTTATTCAAGAGTAAGGGCGGAGTTGGAAGCACGGAAAGTATCGACTCTGTTGGATTTAGATCGCCAAAACTCGGTAGATATACTCGCATCGCCAACCAATCAGAATGTGACGTGTGTCATAAAATAACCAAGGAAGTTTCAAATCTTAAATGTTTTCATTCGTTTTGCTCAAAGTGTCTGGACTCAGCGAGTATAGCCCGAAATGGCTGCCCAGTGTGTAACAATCTGTGTGATCCGAATTTTCGGAATAGATCGGGTAAAGTCGTAGTGGATAAATATAGTCCGGAAAAGGCGTACAATGATCAGTTCATGTTTGATGATTTTGATGATGACGACGCTGAAGAATCGCAAGATACCACACGCTCTTTCACGCTCCAAGACGTTCTGGAAGATTTGAAAAATCGTGTTCTCGTAGACGTTCAAGAGAGATACAAAATAGTCCAGAGAGACGTGAAGCAATTAGAAACTGACACTGAAGCCGAGATAGAGAAAATACACGATCATGTTGAAAAAGTTAAAAAGCTCATTGATAAACGTGCTGAATCAATGATAAAAGGTATCCGAGATAGTTTTAAAAGACATTCATCCGAGATTTCACGTCAGGAAAATTTCTTCCGCCACAGAATCGACGAAATTAATCTACTAATTAAACAATGTAAACAGGTACTGAATTATACCTCCTCGTTAAGTTCTGATAGTGATGGGGGACAAATAGAGGCCATGAAAACTAATGTACAAAACATGATAAAACGATCAGAACATATGGTCAATGAGAACGTTCATATTCGACTAAACGTGAAACCTATCACCGACTCTCATCTAGACACGATTCTAGGTAAAGTCGGAGTTCGAGTGTTCCTGGATCGGCCGCTGAATCTGGAGTTACAGAGTGTGCTAGAGTTTCCAGCAGGAATACACAGTATATGTCCTATAGGCCAGGAGAGGGCGTGGGTGGGGTATCAGACTTTTGTACAACTTTGTTATAAAAATGGGCGGAGACAATTACCGATCAATATAGGGACGGAAGTGTTTGACCTCACCATGACCCCTACAGGTATTCATTATGTTTTGATGATTGATCATTATAAAATTATAGCCTTTTATTAACCCTTTCCCAGACCACAAAATAATAAGGCTGGTCCAAGTATATAATATGGGCCTACGACGGAATTATTGTTATAAAAACAGACATTTTGAATGGTAGCAATCTTCTAAACATTCAAAGAAAGGGAGAAATGTTGGTTATCAGCATTTTCTTTTTTTTACGTCAGTGTACATGTATTTCAAATTCTTCTTTAATAAGAACGTCAAAATTGGGGATTGCTTGTAAAGCAGTTAAAACTTTTCTAGACGCTACATCAATATACTTTCCAAATTCGAAAAAAGTTGCAGTCGACAAAGAACCACCCATCGTTATCTACAAAACTCTTCGGGCATCTTAGGGCTGTCACCGTTGCAACGGAAGTTGACGAGGGATACCCTCTTCAATTGCCGTTGTCACGTTTGACGCCTGGAGTTCCTTGAAAAGCTCTGCTATGTAGATATTAAATGATGAATCATCGGGATGGAATACCTTAAAAGAAATGAATTGAACCTTTTTAAGTGGGTGAAATTTGTTTTGAGGTTATTAAACTCTTACAGGCAAAATATGGATTTTATTGATTTAACCGTTATAATTAAATCTTAACACATAACACTTCAATTTTACAACTTTTTATGTGCCTAAAGGCACGACAGGGAATCATGTGATGCAACAACAAATCGGTCATATATTATCAGAATAGGGAACGATTTTATCACGTTAACCGTGACGTAATTTCGGACAAACAAATAATATTTCGTGGGTGGTGTTACATCTCGTAACTGCGGCTTGATTCGAGATTTTGTAACAACATCGACTTTTTATAAAAACTTAATGGTAAACATAGTCTATTTTCGGCACAAAATTCATTTCCATTACATAAAATTACCAAAATGTTGTGTCACGTGATTCTCCACCATGAAAGGGTAGTACATGTTTAGATATGAAATGTTCACTTGAACCCGATGAATATGAAATTAATTCGTTATTGATCGGCATCCAATTTATTTACTGCAACGGCTTTCAACTTTGACTATCTTAATTTGTTTAATTTACTATTAGGAAAGGGTAACACCGTTTTTCTTCGACTAAAAGGCTTAATAAAGTTTCAAATAAATTACTTCCTTTAATATTCAGCATTTATTTGGATATATTTTCTACTTCGTAATGTGTCATAATGATGAATTTAATTACAATAATAATGAGCAGTCAGTGTAAGATTAATGTGTTCGAAATTATATAATCAGAACGGCAGATTAGAGAGGTAAGGGCATTTTTGATGGAAAATATCTATTTTATAACAACACCAACGGAATACATTAATCGCGAAAAAACGTCCATAGCTTTGGCTGAGTTCACCACCAGTGAGATATATATAATTTTGCATGTTTTGGGTACTGACTGGAGTCAAATTAGCAATTTTAGTTTATCTTTACCCGTTATCTGTTGTGTTGATATGTCCGTGTCACCAACGTGTATGACAGAGCAAGAGATATGAGGGGGTAAATACATTGTTTTTTCAAAACCCACAATATAGGGTTTGGTGAATAATAAAATGATGAAATATTGCATTTTGAAAAGCCACCACCCCTCTTATCTGTGGCTCTGATGACAGTCACTCAGTAACGAAATCAGATTAACGGTCATTTCACGGTGGGTAACCCACGTGACTTTTGGAAAGCGTCCACGCGGAAAACTCGCCCGCTTCAATGTATGTTTTGTTAAAATTCTCAGCTTATACTCTATCGATTTTGATGAGATAAAGTGCACGGAACGCGCCTTTGAGAGGGCTATTCCCGGCTCTAACTCAATCTACTCCAAATCCAGTGGTTTCTTCAAACAGTCGAGCCAAAGTGTTGTAAAGTGCAAAACGGAAGTGGGAAGCGTTCACTTGCACCGAAAAAAGCTTTCACTTGAACGTTTGCGCGTACGGTGCACTTTTTCTCGTCCAAATCCGTAGCGTATAAGCTGAGAAATTAACCAAAACATACATTGAAACGGACGATTTTTTCGGTGTGAACGCTTCCCAAAAGTCACGTGGGTTACCCACCGTGCATTCTACTTTTCTTCCAGAAGACAAATTTCTTGACCAGTCCATTATATGAATTATAGCAGTTCACAAAATAAAGTGAAATTTTCACCTTAATGTTAGAACGTCATAGGCGTATTTCATGCAAAATATTGAGTAATGAGTGAAATGAAGAAAAATGCTGCATTTTCTTCTCTGCTATCATGATTTTTATCACAAAATTATTTCTAATGTATCTGTCAAAAACAGTGTTTGTTGGGGGTAAAGGTTAATATAAATGACAAAATCAGGTTCAGTGCGTTTACAAGTATGCTCTTCTGGGTGCCCCAGGGCCAGCGTAACCCTCTTATTTCAACAGCTACAGATAGAAGAGGATATTTTCCAAATTGCAATATGTTCATAATTGTTCGTCAAACCATATGCTGTTGGTACTCATTAGAATCATTATCGTCTCATCGAGACGATTCTAATGAGTGCCCACAACACATGGTTTTGGTTTCAAATAACAAATATAGAATACCATTACGGGGTAATGGCTTTTCAAATGTCTATTTTTCCTTAATTGTTCATCAAACTGTATGTTGCGGGTACTCGAATGAGTACCCATAACATAGGCTTTGGGTTTCAAATAACAAATTTAGAATGTCGTTATATAGCTCACGATAGATGACCTGATATGCTATGCCATTTATCTTGAGCTATATCCTCTTATCTCTTTTCTGTTGGTTTGTAACTAACCTTTTTGTTTCTCTTCAACAGGTACCCTGCTAATCGCGTGTCAGTCATGCATAAAGTACCTGGGACCTGACAACACCGTACACACGTTATTCAGTTGTAAAGGCACGCCAGAAGGCATTGCGTGCAAGCCGGACGGACAAATCGTGGCGTGCCAAGATAGAGATGTGGTCGTGTATAACACGAAAGGTGACATTGTATCTATACTCAGCAATGATTCCACGTGCGATATTAAGAAACCGTACAAAGTTGCCGTGAACGAGAATGGCGATATTTGTATCTCGGATTACCAATCAGCTGCAGGAGAGGTGTTTATCTTTGATGACGAGGGGAGGCTCAAATCTCGCATACGGACGGACGGTATGGCACCGCGGGGTATATCGTGCAACAAACAAGGGCTCATTTATGTCGGGGATTTCCGGGCTGACCGGGTGAATGTGTACGCGACTCACGGACATTTTCTGCAGACCGTGATACCAGCAGCGGCTAACGGACTCTCTGGTCCGCTGAGCGTGGCGGTGGATCATACCGGGGACCTCTGGGTCGGTGACTGGAAACGAAAACTACGGATTTATAGTCATAGACGCGTCGCAAAGTCTGCATCGGCGCCATCTTAGTATAGTGTGGCAAAGTCTGCATCGACGGCATCTTAGTGTGTCATTTCCGAGACAACCCAAAATTGACGTCTTATTAGTAACCAGACGGCAAAATTTTGGAATTGTCCAAATTCAAAGACTTTGCAGACAATAATTTCCAGCAAATTAAATTTTACTTCATTTGGTTTGTTAGGGAAGAAAACATTTTGGGAAATGAAGAAATTTCAAAGTCGGTATCTTTTAGGGAGTCAAAAAGATTCATTGTTTTGGGATGGATTAAAATATCATGAGGGAAAAGAAGAAAATGCTTGTAATGGGTTGCTATGCTTCCATGTGGAATCTTATAATAGTTTTGTATTAATGCCTCTATATTAGTCAACTGATGCATTTTTATCTAGATTTTTTGTGAGCAAAATTTGCAAATGTTCCGAAAAAATGTTCCATGACAAGACTTATGTGTGTCTTTGCTCAAAATCGTACTACTTTTACATGTACTTTACTGTGTTCATTTTGAAAAATATTAGATTTTAAATCGAGCTTATGTGTATCGTACTATATAGGGGAGAATATTTTCTCTTACAAGATTTTCATCCTATTACTCCCTCAACAATTTCTTGTTTTCTGCAATTCTTCATTTTTAACATATCGAAAATACTAAAGTAAATGAAAACGTTAATAACCAGCATTAAAATTTTACGCTTTCTAAAGCAACGACAAACGTTTCATATTTAGGATTGCTAAGATATCTTGTGGTATGTCGTCAGCAAGCTGGACAAATATTTGGACTTTTCTAATGTTAAAGCTGCTGCAACCGACAAAATTTGATATTAATCATCAGAATGAAATTCTTGTACAATATATCACATCAATTCCTTCTTTTGTCTCAATATTTTCACATGCCATTTCTATTTGGGACGCCAAAATGTTGAAAATGTTGAATATCGTAATGTGGTACTATGTGGGGATATAGAGAGAAAGACGCCGGGAAAGCTCGACGGAAACAAGCGTTTCTTTTTCCTACAATTTTATGAAAATTCATCATCTACATCCGATTAAGGTTAATTATGTTCAAGTGGTATATTAAATATGAAAATAATGTCTAGCTGGATATTGTTGTAAACTTTTCGGCTATTCATCATTAATCACGAAAATATACTGAACAAAAGTGAAAACGCTATACCTACTTTGCTTGTCATATTTCTTCCAAATAAAACAAGTAAAAAACTCAAATGAAAGTGTTTCGCATTGTTCAATGACTTGGCTGTGCCAAGCACAAAACGTTTTGTGGATCTTAATTACGGGGATGAAAAACGGACGCTTGTAATGTGACAGGGGTCCGTTTTTCAGGTGTACAATTTGAACGGTAATTTTACACAATTTAAACCTTCAGAAATCCTAGCAAGAGAATGTAAACCATGCCGGACTGCACAGAATGATAGTCTGACAAGTTATCAGTCAGGAAATGTAAAGAAGCTTGCATAACATTGTTTCAGCGTTTAGAAAATGATGTTTGAAAAGCAGAATTTTCATTATGTTCCAAAGCTTGGAAATCTTACAATGTAATCTCCATAGGAAATTGAAATCGCTATTGTATGGACATCTGGGAACAATCCTAGTCGAAGAAAGAATTCAAATATACCCTGTAAGGCATGTATGATGTTGAAAAAAAATCAATCGAAAAACGTGATAAATTTGTTAATACCAAACATTTTAAATTCCCTATTTGTTTATGTCAAAGGGAGGTAATTCGCAAAATCGAAAAATTGGACCTTGATTTTAGAGCCTGCTACTGTAGATAAGTGACATTTTAAGTGTTTTTTATGCACCCCGGATATGATTCCGAAAAAATAATGACGTGTTTTCTGCGCATGCGCATATGCGGCATTAGATGCAATTAGCTCTAAACGCATTAAGGGCTGTAACTCTGACATAAAAGGAGACAAGGCAATGAAATTTCGACAAAACGATTGCTGAAAGCCTGTGATATAACGTCAAAATATATTTCATGCTGTTAGTTCGATACTTTTCCAGAAATTAGAATTCTTGCAGTGTAGCGTTTTCACTTTTGTTCAGTATAGTTTGCTCGACTTTTTCGCTAAATAGAGCGAAAAGGACACGCTAGAACAGTGTACTCGATTTCATTGCTCGGGTCACGGCCATAGTAACATATCGTTTGATTTATCACATATTTTCTTGCTTTGTGGAAATCACAAAAAGTTTCGACAATGGTCAGCCTGCAAAGTCCGACATTGGGTCGAAAGTTTAGATATATAGTTTTCACGTCGTTAACACATTACCACTGGTGGTGAACTAAAACAATTTTCGCTACAACAAGGTATACAGATATTTTGTGTTTAAATGTGAGTTTATAGATTTTTTTTTTCTAATGACAATGAACTTGTTCGAAAAACAGACCGGGTTTACCGTTTTGTATTGACAAACTGTCGGTGTTGTTATAAAATCTCGTAACTACGGCTTCGATAAAGCCGTAGTTACGAGATTTTATAACAACACCGACGGAATACATTGATCGCGAAAAAACGTCCCTCGCTTTGGCCGAGTTCACCACCAGTGGTTACCACACTTTGATTATTTTTGACGCCGCTTATCGAAGATACGTTGGAAACAAATGTGGAAAAGAAGAAAGTGCTTGTGACAAGTAATTCCTTTTCTACATAAGAAGACCAGAAAATGTAAAATTTCATGAACTTTGAAAGTTAAAGGACAATAAAAATGCGTTATGAGTGGCGTATGAGTGACACGTTTGCGGTTCGAATTATAGACTTTACTTAATTTTTTTTTCAACAATCTAGGGACCATAGTGCTAACCATTCTTCCTGCGACCATTTTTGCTATAACGATCATTGAATGGGGCTAAACGCAGCTTTTACCACATTTGAGCTTTTGTGATCCGGCACACATAACCACGGTGGATAATCACGTGATACAATATTTTCAGAAGATCTTTAATAATTTTGTAAATAGGCCTACTGGACCGATTTGAATTCGGTTTGAAGCAGAGAAGGTGGACAGACATCACGCATTCGATGGACGTAGTCGATTTTGATAAATCAGCTGATAAAAAAGTTATTGAAGATAAACCAAAATTTTGGTTTATCTTCAATAACTTTTTTATCAGCTGATTTTTCGAAAACCAACCACGTCTAGGTTTTACCTGACATTTTCCACCTTCTCTGCTTCAAACCGAATTCAAGTTGGTCAAGTAGGCCTATAGACAAAGTTATTGTAGATTATCGGAAATTCTAAGTCACGTGACTATACACCGTGATAAGTGTTCCTGGTTTTTCTAGAACCGACTTGAACAAATCCAAGCCGTTAGGTTATTATGACACACAACCGATTAGTCCATCGGTGAGATGAACGACATCAGACTGTCAACGTCATATCGTTGGTGGGGAGTCAAAACCTCGTAACTACAGCTTGACAAAGCTGGAGTTACGAGGTTTTGATCCTCCACCGGCGATATATCAGAAAGGGTATTGGCCAAACTAAAAATCTCGGATGAAACCTTGACATACCGGTATGTTTCACTGAATCGTCGGTGTTATAGCAAAACCTCTTAACTCCAGCTTTAATTAAGCTGGAGTAACGAGATTTTGCCATTACACAGACGAAATGTATATGAATAAACATAATGTGAGAATGCCAAATATTTGTAACCCCCGACCAGACATCAAGCTTTGAGTCTGGTCCAAATTTCTAGCTCTGGAAACATAATGGAAACACGTGCTTTTCTGTAAACATATTTTTTTCTTTAACCCATTACCAAACAACAAAATTTTAGCCTAGTCCTAACTCATAGGTGTTGCAGACGACAATTTCCATTGAACAAAATTTAAGATTTTATTGTCTTTCTTGGTAGAAAACATTGTGGGAAATGAAGAAATTGCTTGTCACAAGCAATTTCTTCAATTTCCACAATGTTTTCCAAAGCCTTTATTTTCTTCTTCTTCTTCAGACGTTCCTTTGGACGTATTTATTTTACATCGATTGGGAAGCAAGTTTTTTCAACTTATTTTAATCCCTCTCGATTCTGCGTCCAAAATCGTCTATGTGTGGGAAAGGGTTAAAACAATGCCTCAGCCTGCTCATCGCGCCCTAACAACACTCACAGAAAGTGGGAATTCCCAGATAGTATATTAATCTATATAGCAATATATCGATGCCTTTCAACAAAAACCTCACAACTGCAGTTTGTTTTAAGCTGAAGTTACGGGGTTCTTGTTGAAAAGCGACCAAATGTTTTCGCGTATCTGGTTATCAGCATTTTCGTCTTTTCTCTTTATTCAAAACAACAACAACAACAACAACAACAACAACAACAACAACAACAACACAAAAAAACCAAGCCTTGTCTGCAGCCGTCAAAGCCAGAGCTTGTTAGAAAGATAATAGCTCTATTTTGGCGTGGCGTATTGCACACGTGCACATGTATTTAATAATGACCTCAGTCGATATGCATAACGTCTAATTTCTTTGAAAACTTCGTAACTACAGCAAAGAATAAGCTGCAGTTACGAGCTTTTCAAAAAAACTCATTATATCGTCATATTCATTAGATGCAAACAGCAGGCCTATCAGATTACATGATGTGAGTCAAGCACACTCAACAACAATACCACGGTGTATAATCACGTGACTTAGAATTTCCGATAATCTTCAATAACTTTGTCAATACCTGACCAATTTGAATTCGGTTAGAAGCAGAGAAGGTGGAAAAATGTAAGGAATAACATGGTCGTGGTAGACTTTTAAAAATCAACTGTTAAAAAAGTTATTGAAGATAAACCAAAATTTTGGTTTATCTTCAATAACTTTTTTATCAGTTGATTTTTCAAAAATCAACCACGTCCATCTAATGCGTGGCGTCTGTCCACATTCTCTGCTTCAAATCGAATTCAAATCGGTCCCGTATTAACAAAGTTATTGAAGATATTCAGTAATTATTGTATCACGTGATTATCCACCGTGAATACGCTCGATATTGTTCGGTCAACATGCATGATGGCATACATTACAGTTACATTGCATTCTGATCCAATAAATTACCGCTAAATTATTTGAAAAAAATTCCAATGTGCAACAAGCATTTGAAAGACAAAAACAGCAGGCCTATCTGATTTCATGATGTGAGTCAAACACGCTAAACAAAAATACGCTCCATATTGTTCGGCCAACATGCATGATAAGACTGTACATGCCACATAGCATTGCGATCTATTTTCACATCTGAATTGTTTTAAGGGACAATACTCCTTTTTTGGATCACTCGGTCGGTAACTGTAGAATCTTTAATGTTTCGCTTCCAGATTTTCGACAAAATTACATGTCTCTTTTATTCACCAGTATGTCTCTTTTATTCACCCACTGGTAGAGTGTACATGAAATCGATGATTTAGAGCAAGACAGTTGTAAGTCTGCTTGCACTTACCACTGTTTTGCGTCATTTTATTCGTGTGTAAAAGATAAAAAATGATGTAATTCACTTATAAGTGCGATGACCTATACATTTTCTTCTTGGATTTTTACCGGGACATATTCTCTGCTTCAAACCGAATTCAAATTGGTCAAGTATAGACAAAGTTATTGTAGATTATCGGAAATTCTAAGTCACGTGATTATACACCGTGATAAGTGTTCCTGGTGTTTTAGAACCGACTTGAACAAATCCAAGCCGTTAGGTTATTATGACACACAACCGATTTGTTCATCGGTGAGAATCATTCCGAACGACATCAGACCGTCAACGTCATATATTATAATTGGCCAAACTAAAAATCTTGGATGAAACCTTGACATTATTATGTTTCACTAAATCGTCGGTGTTATTGCAAAACCTCTTAACTCCAGCTTTAATTAAGCTGGAGTAACGAGGTTTTGCAATAACACCGACGAAATGTATGTGAATAAACATAATTTGAGAATGCCAAATATTTGTAACCAGCGACCAGACATCAAGGTTTGAGACTGGTCCAAATTTCTAGCTCTGGAAACATGATGAAAACACGTGCTCTTCTGTAAACATATTTTTTTCTTAACCCTGTCCCAAACAAGACCTGGTTTTGACGTCCCTGATAGAAAAGGCTTGGGAAAATATCGAAACAAAAGAAGAAACTGCTGATAACCAGCAGTTTCTCCTTTTGTCTCAATATTTTCTATGTCATATTTTATACAAATTCTGTCTTTAATACCTTCCATTTTGTCATTTGTTGCAGTTTTTTAATTTGACCACCCTAAAATTTTGCCGTTTGGGAAAGTGTTAAAAACATTGCCTGCTCATCGCGCCCTAACAACACTCGCAGAAAGTGGGAATTCCCAGAGAGTATATTAATCTATATATATCAATATATCGATGCCTTTCAACAAAAACCTCACAACTGCAGCTTGTTTTAAGCTGAAGTTACGAGGTTCTTGTTGAAAAGCGACCAAATGTTTTCGCGTATCTGGTTATAAGCATTTTCGTCTTTTCTCTTTATTCAAAACAACAGCACAACAACAACAACAACACAAAAAAACCAAGCCTTGTCTGCAGCCGTCAAAGCCAGAGCTTGTTAGAAAGTCAATGACATAGCTCTATTTTGGCGTGGCGTATTGCACACGTGCACATGTATTTAATAATGACCTCAGTCGATATGCATAACGTCTAATTTCTTTGAAAACTTCGTAACTGCAGCAAAGAATAAGCTGCAGTTACGAGGTTTTTAAAGAAAAACTCATCATTTCGTCATATTCAGTAGATGCAAACAGCAGGCCTATCAGATTACATGATGTGAGTCAAGCACACTCAACAACAATACCACGGTGTATAATCACGTGACTTAGAATTTCCGATAATCTTCAATAACTTTGTCAATACTTGACCAATTTGAATTCGGTTAGAAGCAGAGAATGTGGAAAAATGTAAGGAATAACATGGTCGTGGTAGACTTTTAAAAATCAACTGTTAAAAAAGTTATTGAAGATAAACCAAAATTTTGGTTTATCTTCAATAACTTTTTTATCAGTTGATTTTTCAAAAATCAACCACGTCCATCTAATGCGTGGCGTCTGTCCACATTCTCTGCTTCAAATCGAATTCAAATCGGTCCCGTATTAACAAAGTTATTGAAGATATTCAGTAATTATTGTATCACGTGATTATCCACCGTGAATACGCTCGATATTGTTCGGCCAACATGCATGATAACCTACATTGCAGCTACTTTGCATTCCTATCCAATAAATTACCGCTAAATTATTTGAAAAAAATCCAATGTGCAACAAGCATTTGAAAGACAAAAACAGCAGGCCTATCTGATTTCATGATGTGAGTCAAACACGCTAAACAAAAATACGCTCGATATTGTTCGGCCAACATGCATGATAAGACTGCCACATAGCATTGCGATCCATTAATTTCACATCTGAATTATTTTAAGGGACAATAGGCTACTCCGTTTTTTGGAACACTCGGTAGGTAACTGTAGAATCTTTAATGTTTCGCTACCAGATCTTCGACAATATGACATGTCTCTTTTATTCACCATTTTCGATTGGTAGAGCGTACATGTATTTGTTAAGTGAAACTGCTGTTTTTAAGATGAAAATCGATGATTTAGAGCAAGACAGTAGTAAGTCTGCTTGCACTTACCACTGTTTTGCGTCATTTTATTCGATTGTAAAAGATAAAAAATGATGTAATTCACTTATAGGCTAAGTGCGATGACCTATACATTTTCTTCTTGGATTTTTACCGGGACATATTCTTAATACATTGAAGGAGTTTTATCAAATTCTATTATGTATTTAGTTAGTTCAACATTACATTTTGCTTGCTGTGTATGGTGACATTCGCGCCAGCTCTATAGGCCCACATGATGTAAAGTGATGTATATACATGATAGTAATAACTATTGCTATGAAAGGGGCCTTGATCAGACATGTATAGGATAATATGCCGGCTAATCTGGATCATTGGTGTTCTCAATCATCATAACGTGCGTCTGAAGATGCATTCTTTTCAAACTTAGAAAATGTAAAACTCGAGTTCGTCTATGATTATCAGCATTTTTTCTTCTTTTTATACGCCCGAAGGGTCGTATTATGTTATGACCCCGCTCGTCCGTCTTTCCGTCCGTCTGTCCGTCCGTCCGTTAGCAATTTCTTGTGAGCGCAACTCCTCCTACAGTTTTGATCGGAATTTGATCAAACTTGCCACAATAAATTTCCATGGTGTCTAGTTGTGCACACCGCTTACGGAATTTAGATAACTGTTTTCGTTCTTGAATTATCTGCCCTTGAATTTAAGGTAAAATGCCCATTTTCTCAAAAATGCCCATTTTCTCCTGTGCGCTACTTCTACAGTTTCAACCAGAATTTAATCAAACTAGCCACAATGAATCTCTATGCTGTCTTGTTGTGCAAACAAAATTTTGATAACTTTTCATGGCTGAATTAGCTGCCCTTGAATTGAAAAAATGGCCAATTTTTACTGACAAGCCCCTCTCGGGCGTATATGCGCCGCTCTGCGAAGCTCTTGTTTCTCAAAGCAAGGGTGGATCTAGAGGGGTTCGGGGGGGGGGGGGGTCCGTACCCCCTGGCATTGGCCGAAAATTAAATTTGGACCATATAACGTTGGTATATAAAGTTACATATTTAAAGCACTTTAAGCCATCATTTGGTCTTGGACCCTCCACCTCTCCGTGAAAAAAATCCCGGATCCGTCCTTGCAATGGGTTCCGAAGCCTTTTCTATAAGGGACGTCAAAACCAGATCTTGCATGGGAAATGGTTAGATAATAAATCGAACATTGACCAAGCTAGACCTGATTCCAGGGGTCGTATTTTCATGAAGTAGGCCTTGTCGCAGACAGATCTGCGCGTCAATGAGTAGAAAGGACACGGCTGATAACCACGTAATCTGCTTCAAATCGTATTCAAATTGGTCAAGTAGATCTACTAACAAAAATATTGATGAATTTCTGAAATTCTGAGTCACGTGATTAAACACAGTGTGGATGTGATTGGATCAGTGGGTCGTATTTCCATGACGCAACCCGCAGACAAATCTGCGCATCAATGAGTACGAAAGATAACGCCCTGGTACGACATTTCAGATTAACCCATCACCAAACGAAAAAAAATCATATTCATCCAAATTCAAAGATGTTGCAGGCGACAATTCAAAGTGAATAAAATAGAAGGCCCACATTTTTAATTCTTTTGTATGGAAAACATTGTGGGAAATGAAGAAATTGCTTGTCACAAGCAATTTCTTCATTTTCTACAATGTTTTCCAAAGTCATTATCTTGTATGGATAAAGAAGAGTCATTTATGGTAATGAGCAAGCTAGATCTGCTTTCAAGGGTCGTATTTCCATGACGCAACCCGCAGACAGATCTGTGCGTCAATGAGTACGAAAGAAACGGCGGATAATCACGTGATCTGCTTAAAATCTAATTCAAATTAGTCAAGTAATAACAAAAAATAATGATAATTTTCTGAAATTCTGAGCCACGTAATTAACCACAGTGTAGATGTGATTGGATCAGTGGGTCGTATTTCCATGGCGCAATTCGCAGCCAGATCTGTGCATCAATGAGTACGAAAGATAACGCCCTGGTACGACATTTCAGATTAACCCATCACCAAACGAAAAGAAATCATATTCGTCCAAATTCAAAGATGTTGCAGACGACAATTTAGAGTAAATGAAATAGTACATTTTTAATTCGTTTGTACGGAAATCATTGTGAGAAATGAAGGAATTGCTTGTCACAAGCAATTTCTTCAATTTCTACAATGTTTTCCAAAGTCATTACCTTGCAGGGAGTAAGAAGAGTCATTGTTGGGAATGAGCAAGCTAGATATACCGGGTCGTATTTCCATGACGCAACTCGCGGACAGATCTGCGCGTCAATGAGTAGGCCTACGAAGGATACGGCGGATAATCACGTGATCTGCTAAAAATCTAATTCAAATTAACCAAGAAATAACAAAAACATTGATGAATTTCTGAAATTCTGAGTCATGTAATTAACCACAGTGTAGATTAACCCATCACCAAACGAAAAGAAATCAGATTCGTCCAAATTCAAAAATGTTCCAGACGACAATTTAGAGTATATGAAATAGTACATTTTTAATTCGTTTGTACGGAAATCATTGTGGGAAATGAAGAAATTGCTTGTCACAAGCAATTTCTTCATTTCCCACAATATTTTCTTAAGTCATTATCTTGCAGGGAGTAAGAAGAGTCATTGTGTGGGAATGAGCAAGCTAGATATACCGGGTCGTATTTCCATGACGCAACCCGCAGACAGATCTGCGCGTCAATGAGTACGAAAGATAACGCCCTGGTACGAAATTTCAGATAAAAGGCGGAAATTAGCATCAAAGTGCTAATAATCGCTGTAATAAAGATAATCCACTAACCATTTCCAAAATAACAAAATTATAAATAGACTGTTACCACAGTGTAGGAGCGGAAGTGTGTGAAAGCTTGTCTTTGAGTGATAGCTTGTGTGTCTGTACATCGAGGAAATGCAACTTGGTAAACATCAGCGGTTGACATAGGTAAGAAAAAGTTTATGATTGATAATTATTTCGACATATATCATATATTTTGTTGTAATGTCGTAATCTTGAATAAACATGGAAGGCATCGTCCCAATATGGGCCCGGTCTGAGCTAATTTAACCATACAAAACGCCTTGATCATTTGGATCGGAAAATTGGAGCATGGTTTTCACCACATTAAATTGTCATTTTTATCGCTTTTATAACATTCATCGTATCGTTTATTCCCAAAATTAAATGCCTTTATGTATGTTTTTTTCACTAAGAACATGATTCAGACGAAATGATATCCATTCCAACAAAATTCCCGATTTAAGTGTCCGCATTTTGACAGTTTTTATGTACAATCGTTTGGCTAATGACAATTCCCTTATGAATTTATTGTACAATCACTTACAGGCAGTTTGTAATGTCACTTGCCTACATTTCACACGGATTAAAATATCGGCACAAACACGAAATTTCGGTTAATCTTCTTTAATTTGTTATCCAATGTTCCACTGGATAGGCTTCTGTCTTTACCTATATTTCAAAATTCATTTTAGTGTGATGAATGAGTATATATAATATCAACGAATTGTGTGCTAAACGTGTAGACTTGGTTTGCCAAACGTTATGTTTTGATAAACCGTCGGTGCCTTTTTGAAAACTCCTGACTACGGCTAGAATCAAGGCGTAGTTACGAGACTTTGTAACAACACCTTCGTAATAATATTGTTTGTCCGAAATTATGTCACTGTTTACTGAATATAGTTGTGCCATATTCTACATCGAACCATGTGCCGTGACGAAAGGTAATTCCAATACATGTAAATTGGCAGAGAAGCATAATTCTTACAGAAAGATGGCTGTCCGCGGTGGCCGTGATAGTAGGCTACAGTAGCTGTCTACAGATAGTATTACGTCGATTTATTAAAGGATAGTGGGTTCGAAACACATATTTCTATAAATCGAAATCCATCTCCCCCGCCAATTTAGACTCGCTTATTTGTTATCATTCACAGGTCGTTGTCGTATTACAGCACAAAAGACACTACGGTTAGCTCAGCTTGATGTCCATGGAAAATGTCACGTGACTATCCCGCGTGCATACTCAACGGATTTGGTGGGAGAAAGTGTACTGTACGCGTATTTGATTGTGCCATTTGCCATGCTACGCACTTTTAAAAACCGTTAGGTATGCCTCGATGAAATCACATTTCAGTGCAAAATCGTGTGTTTACAATAATTATTGTGTTTTGTAAAATTATATATAACAGTAGATCCAAACAGGAGATCTGTTTGGTTACAGTAAAAATAATCCATTTTGGATTTCCCAGTGTCATGGATGATGACTATCAATTGGTCCCTGTCAAATGTTGATATCGGGTTAAAGCCGGATTTTAACAGATTGACAAAAATTGGGACTTAAATTATAGGGTACGGAGGGGCAAAACGCGCCTCGGGGGTAAAACGCCCCCATCGATTTCTAGGAAATGCCAATGTATATGACAAACATATGACGTTAATATTATTGTAAAATTGTGTAGATTATATGACAGAAAAGTTTAAGCTCTGACATATAATCAATTAGAAAATATACCATGTAAAAAAAGTTTAGCAACACTGACTTTGTTAATTGAAAACATGTATTTTCTGTGATATTTATTTCACAACCGTTATATACATTTTAGCATATGCATTTATGCACACCATTCAAAGGTCGATTCGTGGTAACGTTTAATATTGTGTTAGAAACATTGTCTTGACGTAGGTGAGGGGGTCAAAATAAAAAGTTACAATAGAATTCGGTATCGATTATGAGACCATTTTCGAGCAAGAACAGCAGTGAAACGATTTCTGATCCACTGAAATTGATTGTACACAGTATCAACACTCACACTTTATCAAGAGATTGGACGTCATTCGCGTCAAAACGATCACGCACACGTCTTCCTTAAATGCACCGTATGTGCTCTATGGGTGACAAATCAGAAAGAAAGGGATGATAATGGTAGTACATCGATGTTGTATACGCTTAATTTGGCTTAAATCATGTAGGACTCTATGTCAGTCAAGTCTGGTGCGTTCATGGCATAGCGTCAGGGAAATTACAACGTATGGTCAACGTCTAGTAACCGTTCATCTGTGGAGACGATCACAGATGGTAAGTGTTGACACTCTATGTTGAAATTCCTGTGGAAGCCACTCAGAAGTATTGGTGTTGATATGGAACATCTTTGCCGTGACGTTACGAAATTATGACGGTCTTCTTCTCGTGGTCTTTTTCTACGACGTCCTTGACCGGGACTATCTCAAACAGCAAAAATTGGCTCACATGGCATCCTCAAACTGTTACTTATGCTTTGAGATGCGCAAAATTCAAAAAGGCATCTTAATCGCCGGTTCTGCCACGTAGGAACACATTAGCGATATAACGTCCTTCTAACGTAAGTCAATGGCGTAGTCCCACAGCGTTGCAGAAAACTCTTTTTAGTGGCCTTTTTTATGCTAGACAAAGACGATTATTTTCACACCTAAATGTTTTCTAGAATTATGCTCCATACACATGAATACCATGGCAGACATGAAAACCGGAAATGCGCACCTGGAGTGCGAGACACACGCGATGGCGGTATAAAATTCATCTGTTTGTGTTCTCTAGCTATAATCTATTGTGTAAACGTTTGATTTTATGTTAAAACAAAAATATTTTGGTTACTACAGATATTTACATTTTGTTGCAAAACTTTTTTTATTATGTATATTTTGCAAAAATCATTTTTGGGCCATTTCTTGTTATTTCCTGCTGCTATTTATTTCGTGTTACATCTGGCTGGGATATATTGTATCTGACAAACAATACATATACTCTATAGCACATTACATTTTGTTTTATTGAAAAAGAAACATTTTGTGAAACATTTGTTGTATTTAGAATATTTTGATAAATGGTGAAATGGTACCTTTGGGGCAAACGCCCCCAGTCTCATGGGGAAAAACACCCCCTGGTTCGGAATTTTCCGGACGTGATCGTACACGTTCGGCGGTTTCCGATCTATACGGAAACGTTACGAATGAGAAAATCTTCCGCTGAACGATTACGGCAACGCCCGAAAAATGCCGAAGTCTTGTAAATTCCTATTATGAGTAAATTCTTTTAAATCTTAACACCCTGATACACATTTGCATGTCTTCTAATTTCTATGTGTGCTCATTATTTTTGTTTGTTAAGCGTTTGTTAAGAATAACATCAAAAGAGTGTTAGTCATTTGATCAAAAGGTTCAGGGTCAGAATCTGTATTATCCAACGTACTCGACCGGACAATTTGAAACTGACCACGAAGAATACCCCATAGATATTGATTTCAAGCGTAACCACTTTTTTCAGTCAGCGTAAAATGAATAAATTTGAAGCATGGGGCAAAACGCCACCGGGGGCGTTTAACCCCACCGAAGGGACGTTTTCCCCAGATGTGGGACAAGACACCCCTTTTGAAAAATTATTATTTTTGCCTAAAGAATGCATATTTAAATAAGCAGAGCCAAAATCACAAGTCATGATGTTCAGCTGACTTAAAGCTTTGTAACATTGCCAAAATACATCTATATCGCCATTCGTTTAAAAGATAATGACCAAAAACAATTTGGGGGCGTTTTGCCCTACCATACCCTACTTAAGTATAGTATTTCGTCGGTGTAAATCAAATATTAGGTTCGTTATGGAAGATTTTATAAAATTATGTCACGTGATTCTCCATCATGCAAAAAAAAATCTTATTTTCCCGGCATTTTTTGTCTGTATCATTTACGGGCGAGCATAATAGGCCTATCATGAAAATATCAGTCGAATATAATGTAAAAAGAGGTAAAGACGCATTTATTACAATCAATATGTCACATATGCAATTCAAGCCGTTGTACAAAAGTAAATATCTATTGTCAGGCTATTGTACAGGACTTGACAAACGATTGTACAAAAAATATTTTTTAAAACGGTAAAATAAGAAGTTTTAGACGGTTTCCTAACCAAATAATTATATAAGTCTCAAGACACACATATGCACGATCTGTGAATGAAAATTTTGTCGCGAAATACCCCACAGTATGCATGTATTCGAGTGAAAACTGCGATTCGTAACAGCTAAATCACCCGTTATAGTTCATGCCCAAGTGAATCGGGCCCAAATTGATTTAAATCTAGAACCAATGGCCCCGATTGCTCTAAAATATTACAGGGAATAATAAATAAAGAGATTGGTACAATGATCTGACAAAAGTGTTGTGTTAATCCAGAAAGAAAACATAAATTCTTACCAATGTCAACCCCTGTTGTTTACCAAGTTGCGTTTCCTCGATGTACAGACACACAAGTTATCACTCAAAGACAAGAGTTCACACACTTCCGCTCCTACACTGTGGTTACAAGACTTCCGAGTTCGAAGCGTTGGAGATGACGGCAAAGAGAAGGAACGACACTAAAATGTCAGCAAGTTAATTTTGTTCTATACTCGTGTTGGACAGAAAATATTTAGAGAAAGGAAGAAAATTCTAGACGTCAGCTTTGGTCTATATGTCTTCTGAAACTTTGCCTTTCATTATAGTCGTGAAGTTCATGTAGTGTTTAGGAAAGGATTAAGCCATGCATTCCATGATAAAGGTACAGGTTACAAAGTTCTACTGAAATAACAATAAATAAATAAGATAAAAAATAAAGGAATAATAGTATATCATCGATTTTCAACAAAAACATAATAACTGCAGCTTGTTTTAAGCTGTAGTTACGATGTTTTTGTTGAAAAGCATAGATAAAGTTTTTAGATGCATGATGCAGGCCTGGGGAAGTGCATTTTCAAATTAACCAATTCGCTAGCAAGGCCTGGTTTAGGTGACGCAGCAGAATGTCAATTTCTACGTTATATTCATAATAATTGTAGATTTTCTGTTTAAGGTAACATTTGTTAACCCTTTCGAACATTATACTGAACAGAAAAATAAACTTTCGACAAGTTTGAATGTAGCTATTCCTTACACACATACGCGAAACTCGAATTTTATGTTGAATTAAATAATTTATCATTGTAGATTATCATTGAAAGAGGAGAAAAGGAATTAGCATGCGTGGTCAAAATGACATTCAGACGCAGTTACTTTAAGTCAAATGTAGGCCTGCCCAAACAATTTTAAAATTCTATCTAGTTAGCTCTGTCCTGTTTAGTTGTTTAATCCTTTCTCAAACAAGACCTGGGGCCCGTATTACTAACGATCGTACGTTTGATTTTTGCGTAATTACTTGTAACAAAGCCCTGATTGGCTCAGTCGGATTTCTCGTGCAATCAGATGTCTTGTTACAAAGTTTACACAAAAACTTGATCGTAAGATGTTTAGTAATACGGGGCCCTGGTTTTGACGTTCCCATAAGGAAAGGCTAGGGAAAACATTGAGACAAAGAAGAAAATGCACTCCTTGGGGTCCGTACCTAATGTGCTTCAAGGGGGGCCTTATAATATTACTACAATTACACACAAAATGCTTTCCTTTGTTTTAATATTTTCTGAAGTATATTTCACATACATTCTATAAATATTGATGTTAATTTTATCATCTGCAACAGCTTTGGATTTGAAACAGTCCAAGGTATAGCCGTCTGGTAATGGGTTAATCCTTTCAAAAACACGAACTACTGCGACTGCTTCAAATTGAAAGTTTCTGCAGACGACAATTAATAATGAATGTTGATAGTCATAGATATATAATTTGTGTACATTGTAGTGTCAAAAATATTGGAGCAAAAGGAGAAAATGCTGGTCATCAGCATTTTCTTCTTTTGCTTCAATATTTTCCAATTTACAAAAAGTATTTTAACCCTTTCCCAAACGGCAAAATTTTAGTATGATCCACTTCAAAAACTACCACAAATGACAAATTGGAAGTTATTAAAGATAAAACTTGTGTAAAATATGGCATAGAAAACATTGAGACAAAAGGAGAAATTGCTGGTTATCAGCAGTTTCTTCTTTTGTTTTCCCAATCCTTTTCTATTAGGGACGCCAAAACCAGGTCTTGTTTGGGAAAGGGTTAAAGGGCGTGATGATAAAATTGTATTTGAAAAAGGGTTAGATTCATTTAGGAGCAATAATTCATGAACGCATGGTTAAATAGACGGAAAATCCATACATCCTCGCATGTAAAATAGCCTATCAATTTCAGTTCATTTCAATGCTCTACAAAAATAGCATGTTGATAAAGAGAACACGTGCATGTACATTTATTTTCGCAAACAAGACAAAATGTTTTGGTCTTTCTTGATAGAAAACATGGGAAAATGAAGAAATTGTATGTGACAAGCAATTTCTTCATTTCCCACGATGTTTTTCAAAGCTTTCATCTTGTTGGGCGCCATTATGTGGGAATGGGTTAACCCTGTCCAAAATATAAAAATATTTAAAATTGTAAAATATTCATTAAATTGATGAATAGGAAAATGCTATATAAGTATAACCATCATTTTCTTATTTTCCTTCAAAGTTCTGAGATTTCCTACACGATTTAGTCGAACGAAACTCCTTTCAATTCGGATCAGTCTAATATGTTTGCGTTTTAGAAAAGGTTTAACCATTATCATGCTGTTCACGTCAAAATACTAAAGTGACAAAAGCTTTGGCAGGCAGTAGGCCTACAGACCAAGTTCAGCCTGCACAGATATGCTGTCTGATCTTAGGCTACACTGCCTCCTTTTTAGCTCACCTGAGCACGAAGTGCTCGAGGTGAGTTATTGTGGTCACTTTTTGTCCGGCGTCCGTCCTTCCGTCCGTCAACATTTGGGATGTTTACACTCTAGCATCCACAAAAGTTAGGCAATCTTGATCAAACTTGGCCAAAACAAGTAGGATCATAAGTTCTCGGACAAGTTGGATTATGGGCTTGATCGGACCAGAAAGTGCGGAGTTATCTGCCCTTGAATGTCAAAAAATGCTGGTTTTAAGTTTGTTTACACTCTAGCATCTACAATTATTGATTAATCAAGATAAAACTTAAACATAATGTTGGATACCATAAGATCTCGGATGAGTTCGATTTTCAGTCTGATATGACCAGAAAGATGAGACTTATGCGCCCTTGAATTGGGCAAAATTGCCATTTTTGGCTGTTTTCGACCTTGTTTACACTCTAGAATCTACAATTATTGACCAATCAAGACAAAACTTGGACACAATGTTGGGGAGCATAAGATCTTGGATGAGTTTGATTTTCAGTTTGATCTGATCAGAAAGTCGAGAGTTATGTGCCCTTGAATTGGACAAAATTGCCGTTTTCGGCTATTTTCGACTTGTTTAACCACTAGAATCTACAATTATTAATCAATCTAGACAAAACTTAAACACAATGTTGGGGAGCATAAGATTTTGGATGAGTTTGATTTTCAGTCTGATGTGATCAGAAAGTCGAGAGTTAAGTGCCCTTGAATTTGACAAAATTGCTGTTTTCGACATTGTTTAACCTCTAGAATCTACAATTATTTATCAATCAAGACAAAGCTTGTACACAATGTTGGAGACCATAAGATCTCGGATGAGTTAGATTTTCAGTCTGATGTGATTAGAAATATTAGAGTTATGCGCCCTTGAATTGGACAAAATTGCCATTTTTTGGCTGTTTTCGACCTTGTTTACACTCTAGAATCTACAATTATCAATCAATCAAGACAAAACTTGGACACAATGTTGGGGAGCATAAGATCTTGGACGACTTCGATTTTCAGTCTGATCTGAACAGAAAGTCGAGAGTTATGTGCCCTTGAATTTGAAAAAAAATCAGTTTTCGGCTGTTTTCGACCATGTTTACTCTCTAGAATCTATAATCATTAATCAATCAAGACAAAACTTAGACACAATGTTGGGGAGCATAAGATCTTGGATGACTTTGATTTTCAGTCTGATGTGATCAGAAAGTCGAGAATTTAGTGCCCTTGAATTTGATAAAATTGCAGTTTTTGACTGTTTTCGACCTTGTTTACACTCTAAAATCTACAATTATTACTCAATGAAGACAAATCTTGGACACAATGTTGGAGACCATAAGATCTCACATGAGTTTGATTTTCAGTCTGATCTGACCAGATAGACGAGAGTTATGTGCCCTTGAATTTGATAAAATTGCCTTTTTGGGGGTGTTTTCGACCTTGTTTACACTCTAGAATCTACAATTATTAAAAAAAAAAAAAAATTCTTCGCACCATAAGAGCTCGGATGAGTTTGATTTTCACAACGTTATTGACCATAAGTTCATATTCAGTCTTAAAGTCATAAATGTCAATTGAATTGAACATAAGTGTTGCTCATATCATTTCGGTTCAGGTGAGCGATATAGGACCATCATGGTCCTCTTGTTTCTAATACGTTATTGTCACTGTGATGTAAGTTGTACGTTAGGTTTGTGTAGTCATTCAAAGATGGCGACAACAATACAGCATAGTGTCTTAGTTTTTCATTGATAAATTTCTTAAACGGTCGTATCTTGCCTTGATACTGATATCATTATACATGGGAAATGTATACCTATCAACGGTTCTATATATCAAAGTACCAGTGTTGTCCTATCGTACGCAGTCGTTGTGCAAAGACAGCCCAACACGGAAAACTTTTTTCGAAGCGAGAAAGTTGCCCTTTTAAGGATGATTACATAGTAATCAGAGAACTAGGGAACAAACTATTGCTCTTACTTGGATGTCTTTAACATGCTCTTTTCTATGGTTACTGTTATTTTACACAAAAATGTCTAGAATGACCACAAACACCGTGTTTATTAAATGGCCAGACAACGGTGTAGTCAGAGTGAAAATATGCAGACACAACGGTGCAGTTTCTGTGTTTTATGTACGGTGTGGTTATATTTTCATAACAAATTGTGAACGGTGTAGACATAATGCAATTGTGAACGGTGTAGACTTGAAGTAATACAGAACTTATCATTTCTGGAATGATAATATTTTTATGTTTAATGATAACGTTTTCACGGCTGAGAATCATGTTTTACAATTACTACCGAAATTCTTCAACAATTATGTTAATAATTTTTTATGTGACTGACTTGTAAATGCTTTGCAGCAAAGAAGGTGACAATATGTCTACAAAATATACTTTAATCAAAATATATCAGAATCTAGTTTCCTTGCTATTTGTCAAAGCAATTCCGTAATGGTCAAATAGTAGAAATTACCAAGAATCTGCTGGCGTCCGTTTTATTAGCTCCACTGGCCGAAGGCCAGCGGGGCTTATGTCATGGCCCTGTGTCCGTCGTCCGTGCGTCCGTCCGTCCGTGCGTGCGTGCGTAAACTTTTTCTTTAAACATCTTCTTCTCCAAAACTACTGGACCAATTTCAACCAAACTTCACACGAATCATCCTTGCATGAATCTCTACCAAATTCCTTCAAAAGAATAAAATCTATGCATAACTTGAATTTTAATTAATTTAATTGAATTAAATTTTCGAAAAATCTTTAAAAAAAAATCTTCTTCTCCAAAACTACTTGACCAATTTCAACAAAACTTCACAGAAATCTTTCTTGCGTGAACCTTTTCCAAATTCCTTCAAAAGAATAAAATCCGCGCAGAACTTGAATTTTAATTAATTTAATTGATTTAAATTTTCGAAAAATCTTTAAACATCTTCTTCTCCAAAACTACTGGACCAATTTCAACCAAACTTCACACGAATCATCCTTGCATGAATCTCTACCAAATTCCCTCAAAAGAATAAAATCTATGCAGAACTTGAATTTCAATAAATTCAATTGAATTAAATTTTCGAAAAATCTTTAAAAATTCTTCTTCTCCAAAACAACTGGACCAATTTCAACAAAACTTTACAGAAATGTTCCTTGCATGAATCTCTACCAAATTCCTTCAAAAGAATAAAATCCGCGCAGAACTTGAATTTTAATTAATTTAATTGAATTAAATTTTCGAAAAATCTTTAAAAATTCTTTTTCTCCAAAACTACTGAACCAATTTCATCTAAACATTACACGAATCATCCTTGCATGAATCTCTACCAAATTCCTTCAAAAGAATAAAATCTATGCAGTTCTTGAATTTTAATTAATTGAATTAAATTTTTCGAAAAATCTTTAAAATTTCCTTTTCTCCAAAACTACGGAACCAATTTTAACCAAACTTCACAGAAATCTTCCTTGCATGAATCTCTAACAAATATTTTCAAAAGAATAAAATCCGCACAACTTGAATTTTAAATAATTTAATTGATTTAAATTTTCGTAAAATCTTTAAAAAAAAATCTTCTCCAAAACAAATGAACCAACTTCAACCAAACTTTACAGAAATGTTCCTTGCATTAATCTCTTCTTAATTCATTCAAAAAAATGAATTCTATGTAATACTTAAATTTTGATTAATTTAATTAAATCAAATTTTCGAAAAATCTTTAAAAATTCTTCTTTTCCAAAACTACTGGATCAATTTCAACCAAATTTTACAGAAATGTTCCTTGCATTAATCTCTTCTTAATTCCTAAAAAAAAATAAATTCTATGTAGAACTTAAATTTTGATTAATTAAATTAAATTAATTTTTTCGAAAAATCTTCTTTTCCAAAACTACCTGACCAATTTTAACCAAACTTCACACGAATCTTCCTTGCATTTATCTCCTCTAAATTCCTTAAAAAACAATTTCTGTGAAGAACTTAGATTTTAATAAATTTAATTAAATTGATTTTTCGAAAAATTGTTAAATAATCTTCTTCTCCAAAACTACAGGACCAATTTCAACCGAACTTCACAGGAATCTTCCTTGCATGAATCTCTTCCTTCACGATCAGATGAAAAGCATTGCTGTTGTGGGCTAGGGTTTTATTTCGCTATATGAAACAGTGTAATTTTAAGAAAATTTTAAAAACGTTTCTGCTCCGTAATCACTTATTGGATTTCATTCTGGTGTAGCATGAATCTTCTTTGAATAGACCACTATTGTATTCCTTGAAGAAGTTAGTAGTCTAAATGTCTAAAAGCCAGTGGAGCGATACAGGGCCATCTTGGCCCTCTTGTTTTTTTCTTTATTTTCAGTTCCATGCTGTTCACCTATTACTACTGTCATTTCGAAGGGAGTTTCGAAAATGTTGTGAAGCATTCGGAACAGGACCATTCCAGTCACTCGGCAGTCAGATATTAAAAGTGCGCAGGGCGGGGGAGATCAATGATCAGACAGGTCAAAAAGATTTGAAAACTCTGAACTTTAGTATTATTCCTGATATTATCAAGAAGTCAGACTAGGACATCATCCCCATTTGCGAGCATAGAATACACAAGATAGACCTCATCGACGTAGAAAAAAGGATTTTGGAGTTAACAAGATTCTTTCTATCGATGATATCCCCGGTTTTGAATGCATGAGTCCTGAACATAAAAAATGACGAAGTTCAACACCCCATAAAGTCGTTCAAAAAGCCCCGACCTTAATTCCTGATATTTCCATTGGACGTGCTAAAACAGATGAAACGGATAGGGTCTCTTCTCTTTCCCCACGAGAACATGAAAACAATGGCTGAAATGAACAGTTTGTTCCCAGATGTGATTAAGTCATTGAGAAGCGTTGATCAACTTGGTATTTGTTTATTTTGGTCAATGAAGGTCGGCTCTCGATGGAAAACATTGCATTTCATTTATTTATGGATGTGTGTAAGTTACACTGTCTTGGTAGTACTTCAATGTGTTTTACTCCAATAGTCAAACGGTTTTGGCGAATAGAATATTGTCTTTTTCATTGCAAATGGTTACATTTTATGAGTGAGCCCAAAATATCTTGGTCAGAAAAATGTCAGTCCTGAAGAAGAAGTTCATTACGTATGAAATTCCAAAATGAATTTTGCAGTTCCAGAATTCTATTTTCAAGACTTATTTACTTAAGTCGAACAAGACGAAAAAAGGCCCAAATGTTTATGACACAAATTTATAATTTATGTTTTGTTATTTATAATTTATGTTTTGTTGATAATTGAATCCTTTATTTTGGGTAAAATCAGACTTTTCAAAGAGGGGTCAATTTGAAAACAAGATACATTTCGATCAATAATTATCATACTCCATGAGTTAAAATCATTTCATTAATTACAATAATTGATTGTAATGACCAATTAAAACAGTTACAAAGAAAAATTCAAAGCCAGAGCCGAAATTTTGAATCTACAAACCAAATGAACGGATGAACAAGAAATTTGCCGTTGCACTTAACATGGCTTCAAAATGACGGTTATCGTATGTCTTATTTGATATTTTGTGATGGTATTCCTTTTGATTATCATTTCCGTCAGATCACTAATAACAAAAATGTCTCCCGAAAATTAAATCAAACATACATTGAACTGTTTAAGGCTTAGGAGAATGAAGAAAAGAGAAAACATATTTTCTTAACTTTTGTTTTCATTTACTTTGAGGATGGCGGCATTTTCATCTGAGTTTTCTAAGACCAAAGTATTTGAGGGAGATAAAACAGATGATCTGCTATCTGTTAGTACTCTCCATGCCGAGCTCTATTGATTAAACCATCAAATATGACCTCTGCAGTTTTCGGTACGCCAACAGCCTATTTGGTCGTCATAATCTAATTATAGCACACCATTTGAATTATCGAATCAAAATCATTCAGTTTTATCTTGCATGATCATTACGTATACATTACGTCGCTTCTATTTTTGGCTGAAGCCGGTAACATTTGAATTATCGAATCAAAATCTTTCTGTTTGATCTGGTTTGATTACGTATACATTACGTCGCTTCTATTTTTGGCGGAAGCTGGTAATTTGAAGCGTTAGCCAATCATTTCTTGTATCAGAAATTTCGATTGTTTATGAGTATATTGGCGACGATTGGATACCGAAATCCCGCCAAGGCCCCGAGATTAGACGTGAAACGACCCCGCGAGAACAGAGAGTATTCTATCGAAATGGAATGTAGGGAGAATACGCTCTGTTCGTAAGAGAGTATCTGTTAGAGCTAGTTCGCCCTATACAACATACCAAGTCTACACCGTTCACAATTTGTTGTGAAAATAATAACTACACCGTACAGATAACACAGAAACTGCACCGTTGTGTCTGCATATTTTCACTGTGACTACACCGTTGTTTGGCCATTTAGTAAACACAGCGTTTGTGGTCATTCTAGACATTTGTGTGTAAAATAACGGTAACCATAAAAAAGATCATGTTAAAAACATCCAAGTTAGAGCAATAGTTTGTTCCCTAGTTCGCTGTTTACTATGTAATCATCCTTAAAAGGGCAACTTTCTCGCTTCGAAAAAAGTTTTCCGTGTTGGGCTGTCTTTGCACAACGACTGAGTACGATAGGACAACACTGGTACTTGGCTATATAGCACCATGAATATGTATACATTTCTCCTGTACAATGATATCAGTATCAAGACAAGATACGGCCATTTAAGGAAATTATCGACGAAAAACTAAGACACCTACCTCTAACGATTTTCCCCCGACGCCATCTTTGATTGACCACTCAAAACTTCCGTACAAACTACACAAATCTAACGTACAACTTACAACACAGTGACTTAAGCCAATCTTAATGAAATGTGTTTTAAATTTGTGATTTGTTTGACAAAAAATAAGATCAGCAGGGCAAAGATTAAAAGCCTTTCCCAAACAACAAAATTTTAGGGTGGTCCACCTGAAAAACAGCCACAAATGATAAATTCGAAGGTGTTAAAGATAGAATTTGTGTAAAACATGACATAAAAAATATTGAGACAAAAGGAGAAACTGCTGGTTATCAGCAGTTTCTTCTTTTGTTTCAATGTTTTCCAAAGCTTTTTCTAATATAGGCGTCAAAACCAGGTCTTGTTTTGGAAAGGGTTAAAAACATTCTGTAGTGGAGAGTTCAAACCGGGGTTGTCTACAAAAAAGACAAAAGTAAATGAGGCGGAATCTGGACAAACAGGTATTTTAGACACCGATGGATCCAGATCGGACTATATCTAGTCGTGTAGTCTAGCCATAATTCTAACTGATCTCTATAATTATGTTGGTTCATGTAATGAAAATGCTTTTTGAGAACATCATGGATCTTGATCAGACTGTGTGTATGCACAGGCTGATCTAGATCCATGTTGGTCTCAAAAGCCAGAAGGGTCACCAGTGGCGGATCCAGGA
Source organism: Fragum sueziense (assembly GCA_963680895.1). NCBI lineage: Eukaryota > Metazoa > Mollusca > Bivalvia > Cardiida > Cardiidae > Fragum > Fragum sueziense. The sequence goes on along the minus strand of OY804598.1, from coordinate 21,686,796 downwards.
TTTCTGTTAGGGGGTTTCAAATATACAAATAGGGGAGGGTCGTCTTTATCCTGTTATCACACAATTCTGACTGAATTTCTTTGTGAAAACGAAACAATAAGGCTACAGAAGGGGGTCGTTTGAACCTCGGAAGCCCCACTGGAGTCGACTCTTTTTATAAGATTCCAGCAAACTTGAACTGACAGGCTGGTCGTAATCCACTAGGACCAATTTATCAAATCCCTACTCAAATACGCCAAGTTGAAGCAGGAATGTAACCTATATGCACTGGTTCGGCCTTCTTTTTCTACAAGCATGAATCATTTTCATGTAATTTTTATTATCCCAGCATCTGTCAAAACATATCATAATTTGTCTCGTAACGACCAAAATAATTTCATACAGTCGACATTCCAAGGGGCGTTCTTATTCTTCCAATTGCCTTTAACCATTTCCCACATATTGACGCCCACAAGCTAAAGGTTTTGGAAAATATTGTGGAAAATGAGTAAATTGGTTGTAACAAACAGTGTCTTCATTCCCTACATTTTTTTCTAACCAGAAACTGATAAACAAAAAAATGTAGAATGTCAAATTGTCGTCTACAACATCTTTGAATTGTGACAAGTCCAATATTTTGTCGTCTGCATCAACTTTGAATTCGGACAAGTCTAATACTAGTAGTTTGCCGTCTGGTGATGGGTTAACCCCCACTGATCCGAATTAAAATCTCGTCGAGGTTGCATAGTGCAGGATACGAAGGACGGAAAATTCTAGACCTATAGTGTCAAAGCACAAATAACGTCGAGATGTTGGTGATTAAGGTAGTTCACCCCTAATGACATTCACGCGACGTCGGAATTAATCGGGCGCCGTCGTAAACATTCGGCGGTGGAACATTCCACCGCCGAATGTTTACGACGTCACCTGAATAGGTTCGGATACACAACGAATGCCAACGACGTCGCACGAAAACAACCTGACGTCGCGTGATTCTCATTAGGGGTGGACTACCTTAAAGCTTTTGTGTTATGAGAACGTCAGCCCTTTCCCATTTTCTCCTTTTGTCTCAATAGTTTCTATGTTGTGTTGTATATAGGCTAATATATCCTTTCTTTATCAACATCAGCTCTAAGGTCCAAAGCTGGTTTTTTTCAACACCTACAGTAACACATTGTTGTTTTGAAAATGTTTAACCCTTTCCCAAACAACACTGGTTTATGACGTCCCTACTCTCCATTGCCGAGCTCTATTGATTAAACCATCAAATATGACCTCTGCAGTTTTCGGTGCGCCAACAGCCTATTTGGTCGTCATAATCTAATTATAGCACATCATTTGAATTGTCGAATCAAAATCATTCAGTTTTATCTTGCATGATCATTACGTATACATTACGTCGCTTCTATTTTTGGCTGAAGCCGGTAACATTTGAATTATCGAATCAAAATCATTCAGTTTGATCTGGTTTGATTACGTATACATTACGTCGCTTCTATTTTTGGCTGAAGCCGGTAATTTGTAGCGTCAGCCAATGAAAGTTTGTATCAGCTCTTTGAATTGTTTTGTTGTGTATCGCCAACGATTGGATACTGAAATCCCGCCAAGGCCCCGAGATTAGACGTGAAATGACCCCGCGAGAATAGAGCTCATTCTATCGAAATGGAATGTAGAGATAATGTGCTCTGTTCATAAGAGAGTATGACGTCCCCAATGTAACAGGCTTTGGAAAACATTGAGGCAAAAGAAGAAAATGCTGATGATCAGCATTTTTTCCTTTTGCCCTAATATTTTCTTTACTAAATTGTACACACATGTGATCTTTATCAGTGTCCATTTTGTCATCTGTAGAAGCTTTTGAATTGGAACAGTCCAAAATTCTGTTGTTTCGGAAATGTTTAAATAAACCAAAGTACACGTAGGGCATAACCATGCCTAAGCAGAAGCAGTCGCTGAAGCTTCAAGCAATGAGTCCATAAATCGTATTTTGCATGGGTCCGAATCTCACATGAAGATTAAAATTCTCTCGAACACCCGAGACTTGTATCTCTGGTGGTGAACTCGGCCAAAGCTAGGGACGTTTTTCGCTACAACAAGGTACAGATATTTTGCATTTAAATGTGAGATCTGATTGGGTAGTTTTTCTAATAACAACGAATTTGTTTTAAAAATAGACCGGATTTAACGATATGTATTGACAAACCGTCTGTGTTGTTATAAAATTTCGTAACTACGGCTTTAACGAAGCCGTAGTTACGATATCTATCTATCTATCAATTTATACTGCAACACCCTCTTTCGAGTATTATGTGCAGTGCGCTGTCGGTGCACTAGTAAAAGAAAGAAAACAGTAAAAGTGCAGTAGTGAAGCATAAAAAAGATAAAAGGTAAAAGATCTGTGTTAAGGTTTAGAGACCCTGAAAAATTTAACACTTTCTAGCCGTACGAAATGCATAAAAAATTCACACACTTTTAAATACACTTCACATAAGTTGATTCACCGTATCAGATTTCAAGATTATGCTCCAAGAAGAAAATAATTTACAAATATTATTTTACCTTATATTCATATGCAAGGGAGGTAATTTTTAACATTTTTATTGAATATTTCCATAAGTATGCATTAATTCAAAATTCCAAACCATGCAAAATGCCTATGTTTGTATTTGGAATGGAAATGTAACACAGTTTAGGAATTATTTGCACTTTTCAAACTTCACCTCTGGCTGTTTGGTGCTTTTGAGGGGTTGGATACCTTAATACAGAAGAGGTGAAGCTAAAAGGGGTTAAAAACAGCGTATTGCGTTTAGGGTGTCATATGGTCGATCTTACATACTCCTATTTTGAAGGAGTCGAGATCTTCAAGAATCACAAGATCGGGTGGCAGTCTATTCCAGGTTACTATTGATGCGGGATAGAATGAGTTTTGGTAGTAACTGGCTGAGGTATGAGTCTGTCTGAAGGCCATGGAATGCATGTGACGGGTATATCTCATGGGTAGCTCGTAATAGGATGGAATATGAATGGCAACAATGCCATTTACTATTTTATAGAACATTGTCATGCGAGCATCAATTCTCCTATTTGCCAAAGATCTCCAACCAAGCTCATTTAGAATGTTGGATACACTTTCATGGTATGAGAATTTGTTTTTAACCCACCTAGCTGCTCGCCTCTGGACCTTCTCAATTTTGTCTCTGTTTTGTTTTGTATGGGGTGACCAGACTGAGGAGGAATATTCAACCTGGGGGCGTACTAGGGAATTATAAGCAATTTCCTTTACCTTTTCGTTTTTTGTTCTTACATTCCTTTTAATAAACCCTAGTGTCCTGTTCGCTTTGTTGGTGATGGATGTTATGTGATCGTTCCAACTGAGATCCTTCGATAGAGTGACGCCTAGATACTTAGCTGTGTTGGTTGATTCAAGCACTTGGCTGTGGAGGGTATATTGAGTTTGTATGGGTTTCTTGGATCTCGTGATATGGAGCACTTGACATTTGCTGGGGTTGAATTCCATATCCCAGGCTTGTTCCCATGTCTGTAGGGTGTTTAGATCTGATTGGAGTGTGTCTCTATCGTTCATGGAATCAACTGTGAGGTAGACAGCAGTATCATCGGCAAAGAGCCTTACCTGGGATTGGATGTTTTGCGGCAGGTCGTTAATGTAGAGTAGAAAGAGGAGAGGCCCAAGAACAGATCCCTGGGGCACACCAGATGTCACAGGGACCTCCGATGAGCTCTCCCCCTCCACCACCACAGCCTGGGTTCGACCGACAAGGAAGGCCTTTATCCAGTCTAGGGTCCTTCCTCTCACTCCGTGTTGCGCTAGTTTAAAGAGGAGTTTAGCATGGCTCACCTTGTCAAATGCCTTACTGAAGTCAAGGAGTATGAGGTCTACCTGTTTACCGTGTACGAGTTGTCTGCCCAGGTCTTCAACAAGCTGGATAAGTTGAGTTTCACAAGACCTTCTCTCCCTGAAGCCATGTTGCAAGTCATAGAGAATATTATTCTGGTTCAGGTGTTTAGTAAGATTGGATGCAATTATGTGCTCCATCACCTTGCATAGAATGCATGTCAAGGAGATGGGCCTATAATTGGCTGGATCGCTTTTATTTCCCTTCTTGAAAACCGGGCTGACGTTTGCTTTTCTCCAGTCTGTAGGGATCTTACCTGAGTAAATTGATTTTTGGAAGAGTAGTAGGATTATCGGTGCTATTTGATCTTTCAGTTCTTTTAGGATAATGGGTTTGATTCCGTCTGGCCCAGCAGCTTTATCTGGTTTAAGATTTGATAAAAGTTTTAAAATACCTTCAAGTCCTATTTCGATCTCGGGCATACTTGGGTAGTCACACTGGAAATTTTGAGGTATACTATCTGATAGACGGTCTTGGAGTTTGTCCAGGCATAAATGCCCAAGTTTCAGAGGTGAAAGGGGGGAAAATACTGATTGAAATTGTTTATTTAACAGTGTGGCTTTATCCCTGTTTTGTGAGAAAAAGTTACCCGAGACATCTTTGAGGGGAGATATACCTTGTGAGTCCTGTTTGGCATTTTTTATAAGCGAGAATAACTTTTATCTTATAACAACACCGACGGAATACTATGATCGCGAAAAAACGTCCCATGCTTTGGCCGAGTTCACAACCAATGGTTATATACCATTCAATCAATCATACCAAACTGCTTTTATGTTGTTGGGAAAATGTCAAATGAAAATATCATTCGGTAGGACTGTTACCTTTACGTACTAAGTTGACATTCTTTCCCTTCAACCAACCTTGAAACGTTTCATGTATACTTTAGGCGTATCATCCCAACATATTTCAACAACATACCATGGTTCCTCTCATAAAAGAATTGTTTCTAACCGTCGAATTGATTGGTTGGGGTTTTACGTCCCATCCAACAGCTAAGGTCAAATGGAGACGGGATCTTGATTCTAGTCTGGTACGAAAGACTGGAGTGGCGGGGGTCAAACCTGCGGCCTCCGTGTCCTGCGCTTTCCCACTGTACCAAGTCCGTCCCTCAAACGGTCAGTATAACTTTTCCTTACAGAAAATAGGGGGCGATATCTGTTAATGCATTTAAACAATATAGAACAGAAAGTATTGGACAAAAGAATGCAATGATCATTTTCGTCTTATGCCTCAATGTTTCCCAAGCCATTTCTCTACGCCAAAACGGGCTGTTGACTGGTAATAGATTAAATAATTTAAATGAGTTATGTACAGGTGATTGGCATGGTGAATTTTTACGATATAAAAATTTCATCCACTTGAAATTGTCGTCTGCAACATCTCTGAAATTGGACAAGTCTATAAATTCGTCTAGAGTAATATGGTAACCGTTTCCCAAACGACAAAATTGTACGGTCAATTTGAAAGCTGCTGCAGACGATAAAATAGATGTTGGTATAGATTGATTTTTATAGCAGGGAAAATATTCAGACAAAAGGAGAAACTGCTGGTTATCAGCAGTTTCTTCTTTTGTCTCAATGTTTTCCCAGACGTCAAATCAATGTCTCGTTTAGGAGAGTGTTAATTCCTCTCGCTGCTGATTCCTGGAGACTGTACCAATACTCTCGCCAAATGTTAAGGCCGATGAAAAGTCCTGTACATAACTACCTCCGGTACCGGGGATCGAACTCGGAACTTCTAAGTCAAAGGACCAACACTAGATACCCTGGATATCTCTCGATCACGGACACCACACGGATGAGCAGTTCAGATGTTGTGAAACTTGTATTTGAGCCAGGATCTGGAAAAATGTCCCTTAACCCTTTCCCAAACAAGTCCTGGTTTTGACGCCCCCTATACAACAGGCTTGGAAAAACATTGAGACAAAAGAAGAAAATTCTGATAATCAGCATTTTCTCCTTTTGCCTCAATATATTCTATGCTATTTTGTACACAAAGCATATCTTTATCAACACCCATTTTGTCGTCTGCAGCAGCTTTCAAGTTGGACCAGTCTAAAATTGTGTCGTTTGGGAAAGTCAAAGGGATAAAGCTTTTGAGATAACCTTGATTCCAAAGCAGCCTGTGCCCAAATGTAGTCTGATTGGGTTCCATTATGCACTCTCACGATCGCTAAAGGCCATGAAGAAGCTATTGGAGACCCACACGGTTCTTGATCAGACTGCGTGTAAGTAGTATAGGGGCTACTTTAGGTTCATCTCTAAAAAATTATTAGGGCTTTTAGTGTTTTAAGACAATAGATTTTGAAGACTATATATTAATTTGTTGGTTATGAGTAAAATTTGAAGATTGCATTTTCTGTAACATAGTATTTTTTGGGTTTGGTTTTGGTTAATTAGTTGTTAAAAAGTTTTTGTCACCTTTTGGGAGTTGTGAAATTGCCTAATGGATGTGTCGGTTATATTTTCACAGTTTTGAAATTGATTGATTTTCATGTTTGACGTCTTTAAAGTTGTGAAGTCGGTTCTTTAAGAACAAGGAGCGGTTTATCTCACCATGAATAAAGTTGTCATGGAGTTTGATTTTTTGGTAGGCTGTTTGTTTATAATTCTATGAATCTGTCATTATGATCGTCAAGAAGTGAATTGAATGATTATTGAGTGTGATGACAAACTATACTGTCCCTTGACGACCGGAAAATTTGAGATTTTTTATGATTTTACAACTATTAGCATTTCCTTCTTTTGTCTCATTGTTTTAATCCATTTACAAACGTCGAATTAAACTATTCCAAATTCAAAGATGATGCAGACGACAATTTAAAGTGAAAAAAAAATATCAGCAATATCTCCTTTTGTCTTTAAAATTACGGGAATCTGAAGGTCCGCATTATTCTACAACTATTTAGCATTTTCTCCTTTTGTCTGAATGTTTTTAAGAGTGCGGTAATGCAGACTGTCCATATTATTTTGAAAAATATATCAGCAAATTTTTAGTCTAGTCCAAATTCAAAAGATGATGCAGACGACAATTTCAAGTAAATACAAATATAAGCATTTTCTTCCTTTGTCTCTTTGTTTTACAGAACCGCATTATTCTACAACTATTGGCATTTTCTTCTTTTGTCTCAATGTTTTAAGATATTACGGAAATGCAGACGACGCTTTAAAGTGAATAAATAATCAGTATTTTCTCCTTTTGTCTGAATGTTTTAAAAGTACGGTAATACAGAAGGTCCATATTATTTTTAAAGCAATTTCTCCTTTTGTCTCAATGTTTTAAGATATTACGGAAATGCAGACGACGCTTTAAAGTGAATAAATAATCAGTATTTTCTCCTTTTGTCTGAATGTTTTAAAAGTACGGTAATACAGAAGGTCCATATTATTTTGAAAATATCAGCAATTTCTCCTTTTGTCTCAATGTTTTAAAATTTCGGGAATGTAGACGACACTTTAAAGTGAATAAATAATCAGTATTTTCTCCTTTTGTCTGAATGTTTTAAAAGTTCGGGAATGTAGACGACACTTTAAAGTGAAATTCTTGTGAAGATGCAGACGACACTTTCAATTGAATGAAATTCGGTCCCGTATTATTTTACAACTATTTAGCAATTTCTCCTTTTGTCTCTATGTTTTAACTTATTACCAAACGGCGAATTATTAGTCTAGTCCAAATTCAGAGAAGATGCAGACGACAATTTCAATTGAATGAAATTCGGTCCCGCATTATTTTACAACTATTTAGCAATTTCTCCTTTTGTCTCTATGTTTTAACTTATTACCAAACGGCGAATTATTAGTCTAGTCCAAATTCAGAGAAGATGCAGACGACAATTTCAATTGAATAAAATTCGGTCCCGCATTATTTTACAACTATTTAGCATTTTCTCCTTTTGTCTCATTGTTTTTAAAAAAGTACGGGAATGCAGACGGTCCATATAATTTTACAACTATTAGCATTTTCTTCTTTTGTCTCCATGTTTTTAGTATATTTGTACTGTATTATACTGTATTAATGGACAAATTCGTATTCTAGGTAGAATTCACAGTTTTAATATAGGGTGCAAATAACCTGTTAGGATCGATAATTATGTACTATAGCTTTTTTTTTTGGAATTGTGATGTACATGTAATAATTATGTAATAATTACTTTGATTCAATTTGGTAACCGTTTGATAAATACTGGTCAATGAAATTTTCTACCCATTTTTAGAGGTTCTTCCCTGAGTATGGATATTAAGTTTAATTTGTCTACTCACACCTTAGACAAACATGTAAATGAAAGGAATAAGATGTCTTCTGTATTTTTGAGTAGGGAGATTAAGCTTGATTCGATTGAAAAATGCTTTAGTGAGCCAGATTATTGCTTTAGAAAAGGGAAACGTTTCGAAGCTACCAAGGGCTTTTCGTACAACATTGGAATTCTTGGTTATACAAAACGTCCGAGTCAATTTATTAAAGTTGTCTATTTTCGGACAAAGCAAAATATTTTTGTTGTAACTGCATTTCCAGTTTATTGTGCTAAAAACGAGTAGCTAGTCCAGTTAGTGACTTCTAACAACATACGTCTCGTGATAGATGAATATCGAAAAACTGGGCGAGCATGCATAGTTGTATGGGTAGAAGATAGGGATAATATCGCAGCCTTAAAGTTAATTCCCGACTTTTTTAGTCCTTGATAATATGACGCAATTTCCACATCCATGTTCTGAAACCACATTGTACTGTCACTTTCATCGCAGACACGTATTCTTTTTATGTAAGAATGCAACAGATAAGGCTACTTGTTTCAATTTTTAACATTCTGTTACTTAGAGAGGCTTTGTCCTGGACGCCATTGGAATCTACATTAGCATGCGAATTTAAATATACAGGGAAAAGATCGTTTTTGTACTGTGACCCAATAAACCAATCGTTTGTAAAAACCAGTATTTGGGTAATATAGAAGTTGATTCTCAATACCAGCAAACATTATTTAGTGTCTTAATCCACGTTACACACGAGACGTTGTTGACCAAGGTCATTCTATAAAATTGTCACTAAAAGTCGGAAGTTCAAATCCTATTGAAACGACATTGAACGATTTCCACTGCGTTCTCAATTTGAAAAAGACATGAGTTCCATAGAAGTTTTTGATGCAAAGTTACAGAAATGGAGGCCTTATGAGCAAAACGTAGAATATTGGTTAGACGTTTTCGGGCCTAAAGAAAATTCTTCATCAGAATTGAGTGATACGAAGAATAAATTGGAACAAAAAGATAGAAAAATTAAGAGTTTGGAAGAACAATTAAAAAACGCAAATGCTCCTAATTTAAAGATGGTTACTCCAATAGCGGCTGCGATAGACAGGGCAAAGTCTGAAATACAACGCAAGACAGCGGAAGAACATTTACGTGAAACCCCAAAACATAAAGGGTCACGTCAAATTTATCGCAAAAATCCTTACTGGGCGTTTTAAGAGTGTATCACAAAACAACGAAGACTCCGGATTTTGTTCTAATATATTAAGTACCTATCATCCCCCTTTTTAGTGCGTGATATATTTTAATAGACAGGTTTTAGCATGTTGAATACTAAATAAGGATTACTTCTACTCGTATCAAACATGTCACGACATGTTCGTGTCTAAAAATAGAATGTTACTCAGAATGTATAATAACCAATTGAATGTCTGAAGTTAATCATTATCCATTTAGACATTCAACTAAACACCTCAAAAACCATGAGAATGACTACGAGAGTCACATTGTCAGACATTCCTTTTAATGTTGGACTCAATCCACGTTATCAAAGTCACATAGGGAAGGAAATGTACTTATTTGATAGCATTTTCCGAGACAAAACCTACCTCCACATAAGAAAATTGGCAAAGAAATTGTATCCGACGAAAGACGGGATAACTCTAAGTTTACATCGCTGTAACGAGTTATTTATCTCCCTGCCATTTCTAAATCAAGCTGTCAACATGTTAGAAATGAATCATAAGGATACGTTCTACAGATATCATCTCGGAGGACATTTGTACGCCACAGTCCAAAGTGGATTCCAGTGCGTGGATATTCGTAAATTTTGGATTCCTGAAGGGAAAAAAGAAATTGTCCCGACAAGAAAAGGTGTTTCACTTTCTTTCGAACAGTTTCGAGAACTTTGTAACGGTTTACGAATCAAAGACAGTTATGTGCCCGAACTGAAGGATACTATCCCTTGTTACCTCAACCCAAATCACAAACAATCTATCTGTGATGAGTGTAATCCGAAATGAACGATTGTGAATATACCAAATATCAAAAACTGAATTGTTCACTAGGACCATATAAATATACCTATTATCTTTCACATTATCTTTATCATCAAGATTTTAAAATATGTTTCCCGTGTAGTTACTTTTTCAATTATTAAATATATTTAAAACACTTAGAATAGTTTTCCGTTTTTATTATCCCATCACATTTTGCAAATAATGTCCCAATACCCAACGGCCTATTCATTTGTCCAAATCATGTACATCACAAATGTTGTTTGCTGTGTCGATTTTGGGTTTCATCCAATTTGCTTGAATTATGATTAAAGATTGTCTGTCGCAAGATACGATCCCGTGCCAATTCAGGTTTGTTATGTCAACATTGAGATACTAGCGGACATTTTAAGATTTCTCGAAAAAATTAACTCCGATGGGACATGTAGCAGTATATCAGAAAGATGTTCCGAATTAGATAATATCTGCACGAAATAGGATTTCCCATTGGTATCTCATGGATGAAGATATTACAGTCAATGCAAGTCTAACAATACATTATCAGAAATTTCTTTTTCTCTCCTTGTTTTTCCTAACTATATTTTTATGTCATTAAGACTAATTCTCAAATAAATTTATCAGAACCACCACCACCACCACACCTCCACCACACAGTCACCACCACCACCACCACCACCACCACAACACAGCCACCACCACACAGCCACCACCACACAGTCACCACCACCACCACCACCACCACCACCACCACACAGCCACCACCACCACACAGCCACCAGCACCACCACCAACACCACCACCACAACACAGCCACCACCACACAGCCACCACCACACAGCCACCACCACCACCACACAGCCACCACCACACAACCACTGCCACCACCATCACCACACAGCCATCACAGCCACACTCCCACCGCCACCACCACCGCCACACAGCCACCACAACCACACAGCCACCACAACAACACAGCCAACGCCACCACTACCACCACACAGCCGCAACCACCACCACCAAGTCACCACCACACAGCCACTGCAACCACCACCACCACCACCACCACAACAACCACCACATTTCACCATCAAAAACAATGCCACCAACACTAACTTCCTGAAGAACGTAAGAATCATCGAATCATCATTACACACATACACACACACAAAATGAACACTTGTCCAATCTGCCATATGTCATTCTCGAGGCTTGACAGTATGCGTAGACACCAACGCAATACACACGGGGGAACTGATGAGACACGGATGTCATCGCATTCTTCCGAAAAAATGACGTTTGAACATCCATTTACAATGGTTGTAACCGGACCGAGTGGAAGCGGCAAGACTCAATGGACTAGAAAAATGCTACTTTCTAATATGATTCAAGAACCCGTTCAGCGTATCATATGGTGTTACGGGCAATGGCAACACCTCTACGACGAAATCCAGCGCAAAATACCTGGGATAGAATTCATTTCCGGTATCCCCGACTTTTTAAGTAGCAGGGATTATTTTGATGTCACAAAAAGAAATCTCATTATTTTTGATGATCTGATGACAGAAGCTAAATGTGACCAGCGTATCGCCGATCTCTTTACCAAAGGAAGTCACCACAGAAACCTCTCAGTCATCTACCTAACCCAGAACCTATTTCCACAGGGCAAAGCCTGTAGAGATATCGCTCTTAACACGCAATACTTGGTCCTATTCAACAATCCGATCGACAGACAGCAAGTTGCGACATTGGCAAAGAGAATATACCCATCAAACAGTGGGATATTTATGAAAATATTTCAGCAAGCGACGACAAAACCCTATGGGTATTTGGTGGTAGATCTTAAATCGCGTACACCAGAACAAGACCGTTTTCGCACCGATATATTTGAACAAAACATAATGCGCGGGCCCGAATTCACAATTGGACGGGGTTCAGATTCTCATAGCGATACGGAATCAAGTGAAGACGAAAGAATAAAAAAGAGACAAATTGTACCTTTGATAAGACCATCGGATAAACGATATAAGGAGATTGACAGTGATAGGGAATCAAGTGATGACGACGAAGAAATTAAAAATAAACGATATTCGATGGGACCCCCTGGTAAACGATATAAAGAAGATTTGCAAGAACGATCTGCGTGTAAAGATATATGGGACAAGCGATTTCAAGAACCTATAAGAGACGCTAATTGGGAAAAATTCGATGCTAAAGTCAGCGACTACATGAATGAGGGTCATTCACGTGGGAATGCTCTCACTAGAAGCGCGAATGACCTTTTACCGAATCTACGTAAGCAACTGAGGCTAGAGTACGCTGATTTTCTTATTGATTATCATCGTTTAGATAAAGGGTTCGTACAAACGCAAATCTTGCGATCGGCAAAAACTCTCAGAAAGGAGCACGGGATGAGCGTTGACGAATCTATAAGACAGGCAATCAAACTCAGGAAGGATCTTTTCACCAAACTATGGCCAAGTCATAGTGTCAATGACGCTGACAATTCTAAAAATGATAATGACGATGATGGAATTAACGATGGTAAAGATGACGATGAAAACGGGACTGACTAAGAAAATGGATTTTATAGAGGTTTAGAGACATATGGAGTCTATAGCGATACAGTGATATTGACACACATTAAGAAAGAAAAATATTAACTATACTGTGTTTACAAATATGAATGTCGTAGATGAAAAATTAAATATATTACAAAATTGAAAAAAGTACTAAAGATAGTTTGTTGTTTTTTAACAGTTATAAAGGGAATCTTTAGAAAGTTTCCTAAAGCGAAAAAAGTCTTGTCAAAAAAAAGTATAGTCCGACCTTATTATTTCCCACACAAGGACTCATTTTAACTCTATTCAAAAATATGACTTCGGAATGCATTGTGTAAGACATGGAAATTGTTTTTTAAATAATTTCTACATCTGTCTCAATGTTTTCTACTAAGATTTTTTTTAGAAAAAATAGCCTCTATGTTGTATAAATCGCTTAATTTAAACGAGACTAGAATATTGTCGTTTCGAAAGGAGTTAATGAGTTTAACACATACTGGTCACTGATTAACACTTTTCTAAAGGATAAAAAAAGTGATCAAACTTGTAAGCTGTTGCTGTCAACTATTGAGACAAACACATGAATTGCTATTTAACGTTATTTTCTTGTTTTCTTTGAATGTTTTCTTTTCCAAAGTTATTTCTATCAGGAACAACAAAATCAGGTCTTGTTTCGGAACGGATTAAGATCTTACAATCCATTAATATGGACCTTCTGCATTACCGTACTTTTAAAACATTCAGACAAAAGGAGAAAATGCTAAATAGTTGTAGAATAATGCGGACCTTCAGATTCCCGTAATTTTAAAGACAAAAGGAGATATTGCTGATATTTTTTTTCACTTTAAATTGTCGTCTGCATCATCTTTGAATTTGGAATAGTTTAATTCGACGTTTGTAAATGGATTAAAACAATGAGACAAAAGAAGGAAATGCTAATAGTTGTAAAATCATAAAAAATCTCAAATTTTCCGGTCGTCAAGGGACAGTATAGTTTGTCATCACACTCAATAATCATTCAATTCACTTCTTGACGATCATAATGACAGATTCATAGAATTATAAACAAACAGCCTACCAAAAAATCAAACTCCATGACAACTTTATTCATGGTGAGATAAACCGCTCCTTGTTCTTAAAGAACCGACTTCACAACTTTAAAGACGTCAAACATGAAAATCAATCAATTTCAAAACTGTGAAAATATAACCGACACATCCATTAGGCAATTTCACAACTCCCAAAAGGTGACAAAAACTTTTTAACAACTAATTTACCAAAACCAAACCCAAAAAATACTATGTTACAGAAAATGCAATCTTCAAATTTTACTCATAACCAACAAATTAATATATAGTCTTCAAAATCTATTGTCTTAAAACACTAAAAGCCCTAATAATTTTTTAGAGATGAACCTAAAGTAGCCCCTATACTACTCGTGTATACGCAGGCTGATATGGAACCATGCTTGTCTCAAATGCCGTAACGTAAGGGACCTTTTTTCCAGATCCTGGCTCATTTGTATTGCATAATTTGCAACATAAATGCCTAAAACCATACATAGATGTACAGGGTGTCCCAAAAGTAAGGTAACACTTATAAAGAGTGATATCTCTGCTATTTCTTATCCGATTTCTTTCGGAAAACTATCATTATTTTCGGAATTCATAAAAATTATGTTTGCAATACATTTTAGCGTTATGCACAAATTAAAATGGCGTCATTTTTGAGGTCATCTGTACCGCTATCAAAATGACATCACAAGCTACCTTCTCACAGAGTATGTATGATGTAAAGCATATCACTATTCTAAATCTCCAATAGGTTGTCAAAGAAAGTTCCAATCTTGATTCAAAACAGAAGATCCACTACGAAGAAAACTCATCTACTCAATTATAGATAAATTTGAACAATCTGGGTCAGATTTTGATGAACATAGAAGCAAAAGACCGTAAACAACCCGCAGCGCAGAAAACATATCAGATTTGAATGAGATTGCATATCAAGGTCTAGGAGAGTCAACGAGAAGAATTTCATCAAAAAAAGATTCATTGAAATCTTTAGAACGATGTATTTTGAAATTATATTTTCCTATACCATATTCAAATTATGAAATCACAGTCTTTGGGTGATCGAGTCTTGAACGCTTAGACTATTGTAGGTGGACACATGCCGAATTCAGATTCCCTGGATTATTTTCTTCGGAGAAACATGTGGTCTAAAGTGTAATTCCCAAAGTAAAAACATGTTAAATTAACCATGTACAATGTTGCTATCAAATATTCAAAGAGAAGGTAGGAAAATTTCTATGGGCACATATGAGGTAGTTAATAAAAACTTTAGCACAAGAATAAATCAAGGAAAGCCGACAGAAGGGGCGTAATCTAGAGAACGTCATTTACTATCAAAATGACGTCATTGATAAAATATGGTGTGTTTGATTTATCATAGATAGAATATACAATTTTCATGATAATATGATGAAATTTCTTTTATTTATTTCTTCACATAACCTTCTGCATGTCAGTGATATTATGAATAACACAAGTGATATATTAGCCGAGATATTTTAGATTTTAAGTGTTACCTTACTTTTGGGACACCCTGTACCAGCCTTAGTTATACTGCAGATAAATGCTTATCCCATTACTAAATGGCAAAATTTCGCAGTGGCCCAAATTTTAAGAAGTTGCAGTTTTTTCTGTCATTTGGGGTAGAAAACGTTGTGGGAAATGATGAAATTGCTTGTCTCAAGCAATTTCGTCTTTTTCTATGATGTTTTCCAAAGCCTGTATCTTTGGAGAGTCAAATAGAGACAATGTGTGGGAATGTGTCAACGCGGAGCGGCTTTGATTCTAAAATGTAAATTGTGTACATTATCAAGAAAATTTTGGAGACAGGGAGAGAAAATGCTAGCAAATGTTCCCCAAACAAATTCTGATATGTATTACAGAATTCATTTCACATGGCGCAGCTTTAGCTTTTATCATCATAAATTGCACGCCTGTGCTTTTTTTCAAATAACAATTCAGTAATATTGTCTTGACGTCGCGCACGTTATTGCGACCAATTTATGTAACGTCAAAATATAGAAAAACGTTGCACGTAAACGTTGCGCGTAACGAACATTTCTTTGTTATCCACGTTTTCTTTTTGCTTATATTGTGGGAAAAAGTCAATCAGCGTCGTTTATTAATTCCTTCCTAAACAGAGTATAAATATACTCCTCACAAAAAGTTAAGCAACAAAGATGATTTTCTTTCTCAAATGTGTTTTATCACATCTAATGATCTATGTTTTATACGATACAAAGTTGGGGTCTTATTACACAAATTACGTTAAATGATTGAGAAAATCATCAAACAATAACAAAGTTACAGATCCTCGAAAACCGTCCCGGCGAAACAATGGTCCAAAACGTCACTCGCCAGCAGTTCAGAATGTGTAAAAAGTTGTTTTCCGGCCACTTCAGGCCATGATCGAGCATCAAGTAACTGGTATGACCCCTACGATGTTCAACACACGCCCGAACACACCTTGGCATCAAGCAGATTTGTCTGTCTAATGTTCGTTGTGGATTGATCCTCCATTCTTCCTGCAAGACCTGTTGCAGTTCATCCAGAGTCTGTTGGCGAACATGCTGACCATAGACACGTCCTCAAAGAATGTCCTATGTATGTTCTATCGAATTAAAGGTCTAGAGACGTAGCAGGCCGGTCTAAATGTCTGATGTTGTTGGTCCACAGAACTTCAGTCACAATTCCAGAACGATAGGGACGGGCATTACCATCCATTAACACAACAGTTGGATCTGTTTACTGTGCCAGAAGGATGATAACAGGCGTGATGATCTCGTAAATGCACCTTACACCATTCATTGAACATCGTCTGATGACAACCAGCTCTGTTCTGTGGCAAACACTGATATCTCTCCAGACCATCAAACTCCCACGTTCATATTGGTCATGTTCAGCGATGTTACAGTCGGCAAACCGTTCATTACCGTTTCTCCAAACACGTCTCATGCCATCATTAGAATCAAGGCAGAATCTTGACGAGTCAGTTAAGAGTTTGTGACGCCAACGAGTGACCCTCAGTTTTGATGTTGATGTTCCAATATTAATCTTTGCCGTCGATGTTTTGGGGGAAGTTGGATCCGTTGAAGTGGTATCCTGGACCTTAGACGATCTGTGTGAAACATGTCCCTCATGATTTGGATGGAAAGTCTGTTTCTTGACACCCTCTGAAGGTCATTTTCCAGCGATCTGGCCGTTGTAAGCCAGTTCCTACGGACTAAGGTTGCAACATAACGGTCTTCACAAGGTGTTGTTACTCTTAGACGACCTTAACGTGGTCTCTCTGACATCTGTCCAGTTTGATTGTTTCGGGTTATTGCTCTTCAGTCAATACTGCGATGAAATTTAAAGTGAATGGCAGCAGCAGTCTTGGTTGCCCCACCCTGTAGCATTCCAACAATTTGAGCCACTTCAATTGGAGTCAAGTGACCTTTTGGTATGATTCAAATGTTGATGACATCAAAGTTGTCAAATTGACGCGTTTTAAGCACATACGGAGCTAATGCCAAGTTTGAAATCCGTATATGCGACACATTTTGCATGCATGTTTTGGGGGTGAGTGTGTTCTAATCACGTGATAGCTGTTATTGGAGACGATAACATTCAGTATTCTTTAAAGTGTGTTTAAGCATAGATATGGCTGTCCGAATAACAAATCTGTGCAAAAATTTCCGCGTGTATAAAAAGAATATTGAGAGAATTACTTTTGTTGCTTAACTTTTTGTGAGGAGTATAAATAAAAAAAATGAATTAGTTTCTGGATTATGGTTTGTGTTTTACAATTAAACTCGTGACATTGTTTATGAATACTCGTTCAAGGCATTCGTGTATTTCCGCGATATTCAAAACGCGAGCGGTATTTGATTTTATTATATATAATATTATTATAAGTTTTGAAAAAAAAAAAGCTGTTTAAAACATATTTTGCAGTTACTTTTTCGCAACATACAAAATCAGATCTTTCGACATGGAGGGAAATAAGTCTTAAGTCTGTGTGATTTCTGTTGTCTGTGTGTTGTTTGCTTATTACGCGTCGTAAATATTGTATCATATTGATTCGTTTATTTTGGTTTAGAAATAAAGAAAATGAACAATTAAATCCTTACAGCTAAAATTAATCAAACTTGTATATGAAACAAAACTTAGGATTTACTTTTTAAATATCTTTGAGGGTGGAAATATGAAATACAGGCCTTGTCATATTATGAGGTTATTTAACATGTCTTTGTACAATACTGAATTCTATTGGATGAATACTTTGCAGAACGAGGCTATATTTGGACGAGCCGATAGGCGAGTCTAAATATAGACTTGTTCAGCAAAGTATGAATCCAATAGAATTCGGTATTGTACAAAGACATGTTAAATGACCTCTTTATTTCACATCATTTTTTTTTTTTCAAACAAAACATGACAAAGATTAATTTTGTATAAAAATTCAGATCTAGATCTAATTACTTTTAAATAGAATTCCAACGTGAAATAAAAAAGGAAGAAAAACAACATAGGCCTATGTCATGAAAAAAATGTAGGCTACATGTACATTTCTAACACTGTAAATATACAGGGCATATGACATTTAATCTATTTTTATCGATTTATGTTTGTCTCAAAAGATTGAATAGACCGTCATATGATAGTGTGAAATGTACATGAAATTTGTCATATAAACTATCATGCCATGCGTAAATCAACAATGAAAACATTGACAGAAAAGGAGAAATTGCTGATAAACGGCAAATCTCCTTTTCTCCTAGAACTTTTTTGTCAAGCCTTATAATGGATATCAAATCCAGGTCTTGTTTGGGAAAGGGTTAAGTGTGATTTGTATCATTGCTGCAAATTAAATGCGCTACAATTCATAAATGTTTTGAAATGAAAATCTCTTTCGTGTTTTTAAAATCATTTTCTCCTTTTGCCTTAATGTATTCCCAATGTGTGTGTGTGTGTGTGTTTTTTTTTTTTTTTTTTTTTTTGTTTTTTTTTTTCATCACAGAATCAAAGTTATGTCTTGTTTAGGACAGTGAATTCAAAATATCATGTTGAAACAAACATTCAACTGTAATGCACAATTTTGCTTTTGCAGACGAGATCTCTACTAAGGGAGATTACTCTTCGATGCGAATATGGATATTTTGTACGGCAGCCTCGATTTGGGAAAAATCCATATTTGTACGGTTAAATCGATATTTGTAGGGTTCAAATGAGTGCAATGCATATTTGGACAGTTCAACCGGTGCATCGTACAAATATCGATTTTGCCGCTTTGGAGTATAGAGAATCCCGTGCGTTCACGCAATTATCTCGTGCGTACAATACGGCTCTAGGCATTGTATACTCACGTGGTACGAATGGGACGATTTCATTGGTTTACTAATGTAGGGTGTGGAATAAATAGCGAATATTGTGTGATTCGAGTAATCATGAGGGGATAATTTGAAAGATACCCGCGAAGAAACTTTAACATCGTTTTGTTACTTTTTTAACATTTTAGTCGGCGATAGAAAGCAAAAAACTTTACATTTGATCATAATCGATGCCCTTAATGTTTGTTATAGATTCTCCCAATTTTTCAGATATTTTTTTCAATACACAAAAAATCAGCCGCTTTAACGTCGACGTTCAACGTCCATTTTGACGTAAATTTAAGGGGGTGGACATTTCTGTTTTACCTGGGAAAAATTCTGGCGTTTATTCTATATTGATGATACGCATCTACATGTTACATCATTTCAAAGATATTGTAATGAACTAACTTGTATCCAAAATATCAATGTTCAGAATTTGACGGATTTCAAAATATTCACGTCGAAAGGCGCACTAAAACATATTTGTTCGAAAAAACGCAGGGGGTGGACATTTCTGTTTTACCTGGGAGAATTCTAATTAAGAGATGACAACGACGTAATAAATCGTTCATATTTCATACATCTATTGTCCATATGTTGAACTTGATTGCGCAAGAAGTTTGAATGAAAATAATACGACTGTATTTATTTCAAAGACAGTGAAAAATCGCATTTCAATGTAAAATTCCAGAAAATGGCTCACGTCACGTACCAGTGCGGGCTTTATTTTTCGTTAAATTGACTTTAATATCTGCTTGAATTTTATAATAAACATATCTAATGGTAGAAAATAGGATAAACAAATGTAAATTTATGTTTTTGAATATGTTTTTACGCCGGAAATATAAGTTTTGCTCGGAGTAATCAAATTCTTCGATTTTTTATGTTACACGTCACGCTTTAAAGCGGGTGTCTTTTCCATTAAATTTTAACCAAAATTAATGACTTTCAAGTGTTTCAGGTCCATGTAAAACTATATACAGACAGGAACAAGTATACCGAGACAATTTCTATCAAGAAAACGATTCTCAATTAAATATGTTTCTTTAACCAGCACACCTTTCATTGATGATCCGGATTTTTCACGACTGGTCGCAATAACGTGCGCGACGTCCTTATATACCTATCTTATCTGTGCACTATGATAAAAGTGCTTTTGAAGAATGTTACGCTAAATGCGAAATATGACCACATTTTGAATAAAGGTCAGAGTCAGGTCAAAATGATATCCGGAATACGTAAAAAATAGACGTTGAGGAAATGAAGGACCTATTAAACCAGAAGGGACTCAACTTACTGATGAAATATGTAGTACATTGTGTGTTACTTCCCTTCTTGTAGTGTCCAAATAACCAATAAAAAAGTCGTAGACGACGAAGTTAACTTTAATCATGTTCAAATAGTGGTATAATAAAGAAAATACCGAGGGAAAGTGATAAAATGTGGCAGGTTTGGAGTTGTCTGCTGCCACACAGGGCCACGATTTCAAGTCTCGCCCGAAAAAAAACAGTTAGAATGATGGTCTGTATGCCTACAGGTGATACATACATTTCCAAACATTGATTCTTTTGTAGGCTACTCCCAAAGAAATAAGGGCTTTGGAAAACTTTGTGGGAGATGAAGAAATTGCTTGTGACAAGCAATTTCTTCATTTCTCACAATGTTTTCTACCACTAAAGGCCAAAAGACGTAAAATGTCAGTGCTGACAATTAATCACCCCGGTGGAACTGTAAATAAGTCGACCCCGTTTCCGATCTGCAAAAAAAAAAATGGCGACAACTTTAGAACATTCCAATTAACCCTTTCCACAACAAAACCTGATTTTGACGTTCCTAATCAAAAAGCATTGGTAAAACATGGAGGCAAAAGAAGAAAGTGCTGATCATCAGCACTTTCTCCTTTTGCCTCAATATTTTCTGAGCTATTTTGAACTCAATTCCTGTGAGCAGTAATAATATCTGTTTGTCGTCTGTAGCAGTTTTCAAATCAGACCACCCTAAAATTTGTCGTTTGTGAAAAGGTTATTATTCCACAAACGTCGAGATGAGAGTTAGGCTGGTTCGAATAGAAAGCTGTTGCTGGTGACAAGACACATGTAACTGAAACCGAAAATTTGACCATAAAGTCAGGGTCAAGTGATGGGGAGTACAAAGCAAGGGCGGACCCAGGATTTTTTTCAAAGGGGGGGTGCAAGCCAAAATGATGGCTTAAAGTGTGATAAAACAATAGTTGCTTTTCAACGAAAACTTCGTAACTGCAGCTTGTTTTAAGCTGCAGTTGCGATGTTTTCGTTGAAAAGCAGCGATATGTAACATTACACTAAAGTTATATGGTTAATATGGTCCGGAACTCCCTGACCCCCTCTAGATCCGCCCATGCAAAGTCGTCAGCATTTTCTTCTTTTTTCCTCAAAGGTATCTAAAGAAACATCGTAAACTATGACGAAATCACAGCTTGACTTGGAAAAGGGAGGCGAGATTCCTTTGTTGAACACTAGCGGCACAGCATTAATTCACTCACACATAGTGTCATTTTATTCAAGATGGTGCATTTTTATTCTTGTTTTCATAATCAGTCAAAGCTTTTTCTAGAATATCAGTGTCAACACGATGTTTGAAGAGAAAGTCCTCGAACATGTGGAACACGGGAATATCATACTTGTACATGTCGTACCAGGGTTTGTTCTCCGGTAAGGTGATGTCCACTTCTTCTAGTGTAAACTGAAAAGAAAAGAAAAAATATTCTTGCGGCTTGTAAAATAGCAATGAATTTTGTGCTTAACATAGACATGGTTTAAACCGTTTTGATAAAACATCAGTGTTGCTATAAAATCTCGTAACTACGGCTTAAATAATGCCATGGTTACGAGATTTTATAATAACATCTACAGAAATAGTTTTGCTCGTTCGAAATTATGTCAAAGCTTTTTCTAGAATGTCAGTGTTAACACGTTTGAAGAGAAAATCCTCGAACATGTGGAACACGGGAATATCAAACTTGTACATGTCGTACCAGGGCTCGTTCTCTGTAAACTGAAAGGAAAAAGGACGAAAAACATGAATCTTGCAGCTTGTAAAATTCTGTCATCCTTTCCTTCTCTGGCTTCTGGGATCTTGCTTCAAACATAAATGAGCCATGATCTGGAAAAACGTCCCTTATGGCTTTTGAGCCAAACATAGATCCGGATCAGCCTGTGCATGCGCACAGTCTGATCAGGATCCATATTGTTCTCTAATAGATTCTTCGTGACATGTAGTAACTTAAAGAGAGCAGCATTGGTGCATATTGGACTCCATTTAACAACAGGTTGATCTTGAAACTCAATTTTGAAAAATGCTTTAAGGGACGTTTTTCCAGATCCCGACTCAAATGGTTTGCGAATCCTCCTGTAACATGGATGGTAATGTAAACCCTTTACCAAACGATAAACAATCAGGGTTGCCCAAATTGAAAGCTGGTGCAGACGAAAGATTGGAGTTGATAAAGACAGGATTTATGTACAATGTACGTAAGAAAATATTTAAGCAGAACGAGAACAGGCTGATTATCTTCGATTTCTTCTTTTTTCTAAATGTTTTCCTGAGCCGTTTTCCTGAGCCTTCTCTATTTGTCCTACGGGTAGGTCTATGATATCGGAGCAGTAAAGAAGACGAAGTGGTTACAGTAAATGTTTGTCCAAATTCAAAGACCTGGCATCGGAATACAAATTGAATGTTATCCAAAGCATCGATCAAATCGTGTAGATCTACTTGCGTATAACAGGCTCGTAGGAACAGGGGTCGTGGCGGGGGGACAGGGGGAGGGCTTACCCCCCCCCCCCCATGTCGACCAAAAATACCGAATTTTCCTTGTTTTACACTGAAAATTTAGGCAAAATCCAATTTAGCGCTCCAACCCAATATTCAGACACACGGGCTTAAGCCCACCCAATATGAAATTGCTTCCTACGGGCCTGTATAAGGAAATATTGTGACAAAGTGTGAACATCTTGGTTATCCCCTATTTCAGGTTTTCTCTCGACATAACTGTTTCATGTGTTTGTTATCTACCAGAGAAAGATACATGTACATACTTAACCCTTTCCCATACGACAAACTTTTAGGGTTGTACAATTCAAAAACTGCCACAAATGACAAAATAGAAGTTATCAAAGATAAATTTTGTGTAAAATATGGCATAAAAAATATTGCCAAAAATAGAAACTGCTGGTTGTCAGCAGTTTCTTCATTTGTTTCAATATTTTCCCAAGACTTTTCTATTGAGGACGTCACTCAAAACCATGTCTTGTTTGGGAAAGGGTTAAATCAGTAGATCTATATGTAAAAAAATAGACCAATACATTTTTAGTGTGCATGTGCCTAGTGCAACAGGTCTGAATAAACTCAATTGTGATCTATGATGTCAAATCCAGATAAATATTGTTTGGAAAATGTTTAGTTAATAGTCAAAAAACAAAAAGTTCACTTACTCTATGTCTATAAGGCTGCAGCACTAATTTGGCTTCATAGCAGAGTGTGCATTCTTCTTTTGTGAAAAGGTAAATTATAGGTAATCGTCTACTTTCAGTTGTCACACCCCTATAACCATCCGTGTTTCCAAGTCCATAACTGACCGATCGAAAAATCGATGATTGGTTGTGAGTCAAGTGATTATGAAGTCCCCTTTTAGCAACGAATGTGCTATGAACACTGTAAAATAATGCACGGTGTCCTTGGATCATTGTTTACATGAAATATTAAAAACGAAAGTAGCAGGTGCACGTTGGTTTTGAGTGATCTCCCTTTGAAGTAGCAACGTCTTGTCCAATCAAAATCGAGGAAAATTACATTCTTGTCAACAGAGGAACTATATATCCTTTCGCGAAATTAATATATAGCTTTCGTTGCAACAAATTAGATAGAATAAAATTAGTTATACCCTCATATTATGTGATGGAATTCAATGTATTCAGAAAAAGACAATTTCGGGAAATTAAGCAACAGGAACGACTAGCCTTGGACCTACTTTTTGTTATGAAATGGTGTGTTACAAGTCTGAACGCCATCTTTAAACAATATGGAGGATTAACTCGGTGATCTGCTGTCAAACATGAAAAGTTTATCAAACGTTCGGTTATCGCGAAGTTTACAGTGTGTTTAAGAAGTTTATTTCAAAAGTTCATATATTCAAGTTTACAAGGATCCTGTTTTGGCTGCTGTAGATCGACTGAGTTGTAAATTTGCACAAGGAATTTCACTAAAATTAAGGTCTGTTCAATCCTTAGACTGGCAACCCAAACCAGTAAAATTCAATAACCTTTGCATATACACGGAGATACGGCTTGAGAAACGTTTCTAAAAATAGAAACAAATCGGCGTTATCAAAACGAGGCTTCCTGTAGTGATTGTGCAGGGAACGACTGTTTGTCATCTGCTTGAGTCCCGCACATACTCTTTCGGTACAAGTGGGCGTGTCCATACACTGGTGGGAAGACCCGAGATACGGCGAGATTTCGGAGCCACATCGTTATTCCGAGACGAGACGTGAAAGAGATCACATCGCTATTTCCCTCAACTGACATACAGTCATCTTAGACCCTAGGTGAGACACTTTATTGGTGTCAGAAGATTTCCGAACTCATGCAGCGAAGTTTAAACTCATTTATTTGCCGATGACAGTATCCGCAAATTGAGTTGACAGTCTCTCTCTACAGCCGAGAACCAGACTGAAGGAAAGAAAATTGACGAAACTTCGAGAGTTCTGCAATTGAACTGAGTAGTTGTAAGTGGACCTCCCTGACCTTTGTATTGCTTGAATTGTGGCCCAAACATTCGGTAACCTTCGCGTAACCCCTTTTTGGCCCAATTGTCCACTTTGAGGTGATTTACAGCAAAAATTGAGAGCACATGTCTGGACCGGAAGTCACTTTCGTTTCGAGAAACATGCAACTTTTGTCTGTAAATTTCGTAAGTGTAAGCCTTACTGCGTCATTTTTGTCATTTGCAAAGTCTGTTAGACTGATTTTATCCCTGGAGAGTATGCAATTTGCAAAATTAGGGAAATTTTGTCTTGACCCAATTGTGAACAGGAAATGCGTCGTCTGCTCAAGTCATTTCAAAGTGCTGAAAGCACTGAAAGTTGACACATGAAAAAAAACTTTGTTTTTGGCTATTTATTCCAAATTTCAAGTACAGTTAGTCTATAATTCAAAATGGAAACTTTCTTTTGGGAAAATTTGGCACTGTCCTCGGAAAATTTAGAAATTTATTGAATCAAATCCACCAATTTTAAATTTTGAACAATAGAAAAATTGAGGTTCCAATTCTACAATGGGAATGTCCGAGATTTAATCTCCGATGATTCTCATTTGAATTAATCAATTGCTAACATTGGAACATCCGAGGCGAAATATCCGCTCCGATGATTCCCATTTGAATAAAATGATTGCTAAATGTAACATCCGAGGCGAAATCTCCGATGGTTCACATTTTGACAAAAATTATACTGAACAAGTCATCTGAGGCGAAATCTCCGATGGTTCAAATTTTGAAAAAAATACCGAACATCCGAGGAAAAGTCTCCGATGGTTCTGTATAAATTTTGTTTGGGTCTATAGTAGAATGACAAATTTGATGACTGTGATGATGTCTATATGGGAGAATGCCCATATGAGGAAGAGGGAGTGATGGGGATTTTCAGGAGACGTCAAGTAAATCTTTCTGGAGATAACCCGAAAGTGCTGATAAATCTTTCTGGAGATAACCCGAAAGTGCGGATAAATCTTTCTGGAGATAACCCGAAAGTGCGGAATCAACCGTGGTTTGATGCGGTCAAACAATCGAACCACTGAGCTTATACCAAGGATGCAAATCATACTGTTGCTCGAGTAAGACATGCAAAAGAAATGTGGTATACCTCCCAATGTCGAATTATGTAAGACGTTTTGCAGTTGAAAACCAGCCACAATACTGTATCGCAACCTCTTAATGAAAAGAAAGCAAGTCTACCCAGGGTGGTGTCCAGGGTGAATAGGAGAGGAGACTCGGACGACTCTCAACCTATGATTGGCGTATGGAACCCTTCCAACAAGTATCGTTTGCTGAAAAAGGACAACCAGGTTGCATGAGCTTTTCCAGTAAACGATGAACATTGTTTGTAGCTGCGAGGAAGACCTGCACGAAGGATTCGATCCGTCAGGATAGATGGAGGACAAGAGGGATTATACAAGGTACTAGATCATCTAGAGATCATGATTTGGAGAGTTTTACTGCACCTCAGCAGGGGATTCGACACAAGATGAAGCCTATTACACTAGGTGTACGGCGAACACCTAATCATTTTGTTGGGGAGGAAGAGGCACATTGGCAGATGTTAGAGTGGTGGGGAGTTATCCAAAAGATTCAGATTGGGCATTTGCGCCAATGCTCAAAGAGGATCTGAAGAGGACGTAAGATGGTGACTATCAGGGGCCGAACAACGCTACAAAGGATGTTTTTCTGCTGCCTGTACCATCATTAGTGGATAACTGGATAACTGCCGGGATACGTTGTCGCAGAGTATTCGGTTCTTGTAGATGGGTGCCAACTAGCGTATTGGTAGGATACCGAGGTAGGAAGAGGACCATGAAACGCAACGGTCGCGTTAGTATGTGGAATACTCCCGTCAACGTTCGAGAGAGTAATGATTTTGGTTCGATGAGGGTTAAACTGGATGGTGCATGGTGGTAAAGCTGTTTAGCCCTAGGGGAACAATTATTGACAAAAATCTGGTTGCTCGAGACGATTCTGGGAATCATGTAGTAGATCTGAGGTCCACGCTAGCCAGATCTAAACAGTATGGTTTGAAGCTGAAACCAAGACGGTAGGCTCGTTTTTCAAGAGAACGTGGAAATACCTTGAAAGAACTTGGAGCATTAGGGCTGTGTTAGAGCCAGGTATCAAGCAGTGAAGGAAGTTTACACCGACCTGTTCGAAGGAAGTTGAAGGCTTATTGGGGCTAGCTGATCATCGACACAGAGGGTGAAAGAACCAGTGCAATGATTGGAAAAAGTTCCGCTGGGGCAATGGACTGATTCCCTGATCTACCTTGATCACGTTTGGTTAGGATGGAAAGTAATTGCCTGCAGAAGCTACGCCCTAAAGAAGGGATCAACAGAGTTACGATTCGACCCTGGAAAAACAAGCTGTGGTACGATTAACCATACAGTACAGTTTGGACGGACAAGGGAATGCGAGTTTGACTTGACCTTTGTGAGGCATGACAGTGTAATTGGTATCCTGAGTGGCCAATCAGAATACGGACGGTGCAGCATGTTATCCGGAGAACTTGCCTTGTGGTGGATGCACAAAGATCAAGCCAACCAAAATTGCGCTTACCGGGAAAGAACGTAATAGAGTGCGAACAGGTAGAAGAGCGACTGCTTTGATATAAAATCGGGGAGAGATTGGTATATACGGTGAAGGAGTAAAGGGCCCAAAGGGCCGCATTAATCTCATAATACAGGATAAAGATGTGGATGTTCTGATGAAGCAGGTATTCTAACATGACATCATTCTCAAGAAGGAAGACAGTGATGTGGATGTTTGATGAGGCTTAGATCCGAACATGATGTTACTCAAGGCCTTTACCAAGTCTCATAGGTTTCAGCGAAGGAAGTTGGTATCAGCTCAACAACATTCTCTATACCCAACGCCAGGAGCGCTCTTTGGCTAGCGAATCTACGAGCCCGTCAAAGAAACGCATTCAACATGGGTGGAAAAGGAGACCATGAAGACCAAACGATCGCAAGAGATGAACCGTTACAATTGTCATCACAGCGATATATGCCAAACAGTGGAAGAGATACAGTCTCTTCATGGTCAGAATGTTGCAGACTGTGTGGGATTACAACATAAGTGTATTTGGACAATACCTCAACAGGTACTACGAATTTACAAAATAAACAGTCAATTAGTAGATTTCATGGACAAACTCTAACTAGATGCATTGGATTAGTTTTAATAGACAGGATCATACTAGTGACTAATGTTCCATAAATTCTGGTATATGAAGAGAGATCCCATACAAGTTCTGGTTTAATCGGGATGGTAGCAGACAAGGTGGCGTACAGACAATGGACAACCGAGAAGGAACTGTTGAAGGTTGCAACCACAAACGCCCGACTGCTGTACTTTGGTGGAAAGCCCGGAGTTTTCCCGGTTTCTGCCAAGCCTGGTGCCGTCTGGACCCGGTGACACTGATCATCCCGACTGAACAAACGAGATGGTGGAATAACGCCTTTTTGGTAATGTATGGTATACGGTAAAGGTACGAACAGGGTTTCACACATTCTGGTCCTTCTTAAATAAAGTCGGGGAGAGTGTAGTGATTGTGCAGGGAACGACTGTTTGTCATCTGCTTGAGTCCCGCACATACTCTTTCGGTACAAGTGGGCGTGTCCATACACTGGTGGGAAGACCCGAGATACGGCGAGATTTCGGAGCCACATCGTTATTCCGAGACGAGACATGAAAGAGATCACATCGCTATTTCCCTCAACTGACATACAGTCATCTTAGACCCTAGGTGAGACACACAAAAATTCGGAGAAAACAATGACGGCGCGCATGCATTCAATATACAGCGATATAGCGAAGTTTTAAATAGAACAAAAAACATAAAATTGAATGAAAATCTATGAAAGACACACATCTGCTAAACATGTTACACAAAGAGGGAAATGATCACGTGACCGGTTTGGTTACTCTGGAAAATGGACAAGACTCCGCGCACTGCATGGTCCAAGATGGCAGATAAAACCATATTCCCAAACCGTGTCTCCGTGTATTTAATTGCGGATCCAGGCTATCTGTGAAGCGTGCTCGAACATACAAACATGTGTGTGGGGGTCGATTTCCCGTAATAATAATTACAGAATTTCAGAATTTTGACAAAATTTCTGCATGAAAAATGAAATAAATAGGCTACAGAAGGACGCTCGTCATACTCTGTACACATTCTTTTGATTTCTAAGTTTTAACTTTGAAAAGTACTTCTGTATTAAAATATGTGATGAACTGAACTGGTTCAGGTCCGCTGCCAGCACAACATCCAGTGGCAGTGCATTCCATTGGACCTTAGTGATAGGAAAAAATGGATATTAATTTTGTAGTCCTAAGTCAACTCCGACCAGTGTGAATCCGTCTGAAGCTGACAGGGTGGCCATGTCTTGATGTGCGGAGGTTACTATTATGTAAATTGGCATGGGCACAGCTAGTTGCAATAATGTAACCGAAACCTTTTTGAATTTTGATCTGGGTTTCGTCTTCTCTAATGGCTTAGAATCAAACATTTGACAATTTTTCCGTTCGCCTAAATTATTTATGTGAAAGCAGACATCTTTGCCGTGTGACATGATTGGTGACAAATAATTTCAATGGTCGATTCGTTTCTGTTTACTTCTAAAGTTGTATATTCCCACGTAAATCAAGGCACCACTACATGCGATAGTGCCACTAGCTTTACTATTGTATTTTAAATAATCTATATTCCACTAATTAATCCAAGTTTTGTCAGATGAAATTTGTTCTTTGATGTGTTGATGTCACCCACTGCTAAAAAATGCATATGAGCGAAGTTTTGTAACTCTTCTTTGTCTCCGTTAGTCCATTATCCTAAAATGTTTTAGATAAACTGCTGGTACTTCCTGCTTATACCTAATAAAATTTTTAGATTGGCTTTAGAAATCGATTACCAGTCTTGCGCGAGACTGTCAAAATGATAGTCGGCCAATGAAATTATTAGTCGCAAAGCTCATCACCAGCAGGGGTGTGGAAATATGGAATTTTTCCACTTGTCCTCGGACAAGTTGAACTCAAATTTCTACTTGTCCGAAGGCAAAGTTTACTTGTCCAGAAAAAAAAAACATCTAGACAGGAAAATAATATTTAAACTTTATTTTAACTCTATTTTCAGTTAACATATAAAACTGAATGAACACAATTCAACCACATGTTTACCTTTTGAAATTAAAATGTGATTTGATTGAAATGGATTTTTCAGACGGATCATGAGCAAAAATAAGATTAAAATTTCGTTTTCATCACATTTTGATCCCCTTGATATGCACTTGCACACGGACAAGCTCACTTGAAAAAAGCCCTTGCCCGTCCACCACAAAACCCAGGTCGGGCAAGTCGGGCATGTGAATTCCGCACCCCTGACCAGAAACGTGACATCGATCATCCAATCAAATTAACCCATTGTGACCTCTGACCAAGAATAGGCGTTTCCTTTGGAAAATAGAAAACAAACCTCAAAATCACAGAATTCTCAAGTGTTTTGCATTTGCAGAAGACGATTGTGACAGGTCATTGTTATATTTAGACTTGCTTTTGGTGATCACGCAGTTTAAATGATGTTCTGCTCGATCTGAAGAGTGCTCAAATCTGGAAATCAGCGGAACATGACGATGTCAATGAAGCAGATATTCAGTGCAAATTTCAACTTTGAGCTATTGTAGCAGTCTGACTGCATTACCCATCCCCAAAAATTTGCATTTTCGTTGAAGAAAAATATGTTGGCTCTCAGTAAACGAAAGATTGGATAGATTATCTGTTTATTTGGAAAAGTTACATCATATTTTGTGATAGTACAAAGATGATCGGATTAAACAAACAAAGTTCCCTTTACTAAATAAAGGTTGTAATAGGTGCTGAGACAGAAATTATAGACCCCTATGGTCTGGTATATGTATTTTCTCAGATATATTGAATGTTGAAAGGGGATATACAATAATTAAGGCCTAATTATCGGGTGATGGGTTATGAATATTGTGCCAGGGTACTGGTGATATTATACACTACCTGCGGGTACTCGGATACTCATTTCAACTTTACTGTTGGGTGCTCCATTACGGACCAGCCTCTGCGATATCACCATAACAGTTAAAAGAGGCCCAATCAATCAAGCTGTTACATTGTACATTCTTGTTCAATATGTATGTTGTTGGTGTTATTGCAAAACCTTGCATAGTCCAGCAAGATTAATCCGAGACATCTGCATATGTAATGACCCCACTTCGGCAATGTTTTGTTAGAAGCTCAACTAACAGACTTTGCACACCAAAATTTAGTAGTCCCCGGATTAATTTGGGTGGACAGTAACTACAGCTTGATTAAAGCTGGAGTTACATTAACAAGGTTTTGCAATAACATTGACTATGTGCCTAAACCTAGGTGTGATGAGTAGCTGAATAAATGGTTTGAAAGGATGTTTGGAAATACACATATATATATATTGGTGAGAGAATTACAAGGATTCCATGGTTAGGTTGCAGTATAAGACTTAAGGCCTGGTCACATACGATTCTGCGTTCTTATCGCTTCCATATCACATCGGAAAAATATTCTGCATGGGTTCCCTATTTTAGATGTGCTACGGCCGTGATGTGGGTGCGGAATGGTGTATGTGACCAGGCCTTTAAACACTGTTGAAATTGTTGTTGAACCCATTCAGTCAATCAAAATCATGGATTTTGACTGTTTGGCAAATTGTTCAGCATTCTGTTCACGCGCCATTATGTATTATACTTGGTAATCTCACTAGATATGACTCAATAGAATTATTGAACAGTAAATTGTAATTTACCTTTTTTATTCAAATTAAGAATTAAAAAAATTCAAGAAGAAAAGAATGTTCAAATCTCTATCTCTTTGTTCATTTATCTATCCTCACCAGATAACACATTTTGGCTTAACAATAATAAAGTGATATAATTTAGAAGTTAACAAAATACAATGTACCACAATGTTATTTATTCCTGCTACTGTTTGAAATGTCTGTGATACATTTCTTGGTATAATGATTCACTTTTTCGCTGCCAATGTCGCCGAAAAGCGACCCATAGGAAGACTGCCAATGTCGCTGATCGGCGACTTTCGAACAATAGCTTAGTGCGGTCATTTAAGGTCAAGGGCAAGGCCATTTGATCAAACTGCCTGATAAAAAGTTTGCTATCAGGCAAAACAAGTTATGTGCAATGATTCGTGAAAGTTTCAGCTTAATATCATCAAACAATGATTTTTTACTATTCTGTAAACTGATTACCCCTCTTATGAAGTTTCCAAAATTTGGCACTGGATATAGGAAAATTCCAGGAAATTTGGCAGCGAAAGAGTTAAGAGAGGGTTAAGATTTAGATCTATATAATATCATATTATATAGATTTGCCTAGATATTTGCAATTTCCATCCACGCTTCCGCAGTACCTCTTTCTTTCATGTTTGTTACATCTTTCATTATTTGTATAATAAATACATATTTATTATATATTTTGCCATTGCCACATGTATGTAAATATGTTTGTGTAGACGATGAACTGAGTGGTTCAAGTCTAATCAATTAAAATTTGTACTTGTTCTTCTTGTTCTTGTTATAAATCATGGACAACAAATGGTTCATATTTTGAACTGCTCTGAATAACTTATTGTATAGTAAAGGGTTAAAGTCTTGTTTATTTGCCAAAAATAGTTAATCATTGATCCATTTGCGATAAAGGGTATACGATAGCTTTTGTTGTGTCAATTATCGAATCAGAGTTGACAGACATTTTTGTATTGACTCTGTCTTTTAAGTCCATATTCTAGTTTACACCAGCTCTGTTAATTGTTATTTGCATGGTGGCTGCCAAAAATAGAAATAATTATTTTGCTTTTTCATTGCAATTCTGTTGTAACAATGAACTAATAGTTCGAATATATTAGACAGGGTTTGAAACTTTGAATAAAACATCTAAAAGTTATAACGATTGGTAAACACCCAAGACAAAATAACTTAAAGAAAACAAACAAGAAAAGCTTAACAAAGAATCAATACCTTGCAACTTTCTGATGACATGAGATACTGAAATTGACTGGATTGAAAGTGACTACATGCTGTTGAATATTTTAATGGTATTTAACAAAAGGTTGTTCAACTAGAGCATTGTAAGTAAGCCAAGATAAGAATATAAAGCCTTTAAGTCAATAAAATTGGTCTTCTAAATAGCCATTACATTCTTTTGAAGGCTCTTCAACATCAAAGTAAAATAAATGGAAATGTTTATTCTTTCTGTTATTGTGTATTTACCCCTTTACAGAGGAAGTGATGTTAGGCTGGCCCAAATTTTATGGTGTAGAAGATAAATCTAGTTTTGCTCGTGACAGAAAATTGATTGAACGAAATGTATAGAAAATAGAATCTGAATTGATACTTCATCTTAGATATAGATTTAGATTGAAACCCTTCTATTTGGGTAACATTCCCCTGCTACTTTTGGGGTTAATAATGAAAACATAGCAAACTTTGCCTTGAGTCCTGGGTAGCCAAAAAGTTAATAAAACTCCTGTGGTTAATGTAGAGAGAAACAGAGTACATGCTAGTTAGCAGCATTTCATTTCTGTTCTCAATGTTATATGGGAAATCATTATTACGGTAGGACTATATTTTTAACCCTTTACTGCAAAGTGACACCTTTTGACGGGGGGTCACGCCCAACAATGTAAAGGCTTTGGTTGCTTGTCACAATCTTCACAGACAGACCGAATCAGTTAATTAAGTTTCAAGCAATAGAAACTGTCGTCCGCAGCATCTTTGAAGTAAGAATATTCCAAATTTTACCGTCTGGTAATGGTTTAACTCTTTCCCAAACAAAACCTGGTTTTGACGTCCCTGATAGAAAATACTTGGGAAAACATTGAGGCAAAGGAAGAAATTGCTGATAATCAGCAATTTCTCCTTTTGTCTGGATATTTTCTGTGCTATATTGTACACAATTTTCACTTTTAGTACCATCAATTTGTCGTCTGCAGCAGCTTTTGAATGGACCTGCCTAAAATTTTGTCGTTTGGGAAAGGGTTAAATATTTGATCGACCTGTTTCTTTTTTCAAACTACAGAGTATAAGAAGCTGTAAAGCTACACTCCACAATGAGGCCACATGGATGAAACATTCTAGTGAATCATGGAGACGGAGGAGTTTGAGGAGAATTACGATTCCGGCGGTGACGAGGACGAAGTCCCCGGCGAGGCCAATGACGAAGAAACTACCGCAATAAGTGAGAGTTCCGACTCGGAGAGTGAGCCTGAAGATTCAGGCTTTAGTAACAATGATAATGGATCACAGGAACTTACGTTGTTTGATGGGCCCTCTGTACTGATACAGCCTAAATTAGATGAAGAGGATGGAGAAGATGGTATGTTATATTGAATATCTCACTTAAAAGGATAATTAAGGATTACAACCCATCATTATTTACAAAACGTTTCATGCATCTAGGGGCATCATCCATAGCAACGAAAATTGACAGGGGTATCCCTTGTCAATTTCTGTTGCCAAAGGTGATGCTAGGGTATTGGTGAGGGTATCTGTTGTAAACGCTCGAAGATGCACAAAATGTTTTCTATCTAATGATGGGTTGTAGTCCTGAAGAACTGAAATTGATCAATCATAAATTACTGCAAAACTATTGTAGATGCATACACAAATTACATTTTCACTTGCAATAGTTTTGGAATTCCAATGGCCATTGCATTGCTTATAGAAATATAATTGATTATTCAGAAATCAATCTACTACAGGGTGTCCCAATAAAAACGGAACCCTAATTCAAAGTCAAATATCCTAAACAGGGTTTCCCATGACGCACAAATCATGCGTCATTGTCGCAATTTCAAAACAAATGACCCCTTAGAAATTCACTTGAGGGACATTAATGACGCAAGTTCTAAAATCCAGATTTTCCTATGATACTTGAGTCCTAGGGTATTTGACCCACAAAATAGTAGAAATGACCCCTTACCTTGAAGGCAAGGGGGTCACAATGACCCCCAAATTCTCATGCTCAGGGAAAACCCTGTCCTAAAGCGTATGCAAAGAATCTAATTTTTGAATTTGCAATACTTAAGATACATTATTTTTGCATATGTGTTCCAAATTTCGCTTCAAAATATGTATTGGTTCAAAAGTTATAAGTAATTTTATAATGATACTTAAAAACGGCTTTGACATGATATTGGTTTTTGGTGTGTGTTTTTTCGTAAAAGCGTACTAACAGCCAGCTGTTAAATTCTTTTTTGTTGAACATGTGCGTACCGATTTTCTTAAATTTTAATATAATTTTACACGTGCCACACATGTAAATAGGGAACGATTTTATCCAGTTAATCGTGACGTAATTTCGGACAAACAAAAGCATTTCGTAAGTGTTGTTATAAAATCTCGTAACTACGGCTTGATTCAAACCGTGGTTAGGAGATTTTATAATTACATCGACGGTTTGTCAAAAAATAATGGGTAACCCAGTCTATTTTTAGCACAAAATTCATTGCCACTGAGGCAATATGGTGGTTGTTTGAATTGATTTTAAAGCACTTGGCATTTGAGCGATGACCGGCATGTTGCTCATTCAGAAAATAAGTGCATAATTATGATTATTATGAATCTGTGATACACTTTATAGTTGTTTTGTTTGTATTCATTTTGGTTACATCGCAGGCTAGCTCTACTTAATAGTTTATTCATTAGCGGGCAAGATGAAATGAAAATGAACTACTATGAATAAAATGGTTCAAAATCTCTTTTGTATTGTATTGAACATATCAACCAATTTTGAAACGTAATTTTTTCAAAGAGTGTAATGGCGCGCTGCAAAACGGAAAAATCGATATCGTGTTAAAATGGTTTTCTGGGTGTATTCATTTGAATACCAATATTTTCAAAACTAAAAGACATTTTGTAACAAAATTTTAACTGCTTATAGACAACTGTCGTTTCTATTTCATATCTAAATTTGGTGGAGAAATATTACTTGATACATGAGAAATTCACTTTCGAAAATGGGTTCCGTTTTTTTTGGGACACTCTGTACAATAAAAAATTTGTTGATAATTTGAAAATCAATCTAGATCTGCTCCCCAAAAAAGAGAGAAATTAATCAGATCTGCAAATGATATATCTGACATTGTTGACAATGCTATTTAAGTTGTTTCTGTGAGAGTTTTCTAACTTACTTGTCATTTGTACATGTGTGTTGTGTGCCTAACTTCACAATGAAATAAAACTTGATACAACTCAGAAAAAAGGAAACAAAAACTTTATGAACTGAGATTTATAATGAAAAAAAACTGGCCAGATGGCATTGTCGTTTGGGATCGCTATAAAAGCAGATAAGTTATTGCATTTATGCATTCTGATCAGGATCCATATACAGATAATAATGGAAGTTGAAGTAAAGCAACATGGATCTTGATCAATATGCCCATAGTAATTTACATCCATGTTAACCCATTACCAAACGACAAAAAAATAGACTGATCCAAATTCAAAGATGTTGCAGACAACAATATCAAGTGAGTGAAATTTAAAATTTTTTGGTCTTTCTTGGTAGAAAATACTGCGGGAAATGAAGAAATTGCTTGTCACAAGGGGTGGCACTAAACACCACAAACCACCACAAACTACCACAAACCACCACAAACTACCACAAACTACCACAAACCACACCACAAACTACCACAAACCACAACACAAACTATCACAGACCTCTCCACAAAGCACAAACAATTGTTTTTCTTAATCGTATTTCAGTCTTGTTGTATAAAATCAAAGAAGGAACTAATAAGACGTATTATTCTAAAATATGGCACTTTTGTTTATTTCTTTACATTCCATGAGCCAATGTAAGACATGCTGAGATAACTTATTAATTAATTAATTAATTAATTAGCAGCTACACTGCATGATAATTTGACTATAAATGAGCCTGCCACTGTATCTAATTAAGCAATTAAGATAATTGTCACTTAAAGCTTTCATAGAATGAAAAAGGAAATATAGATAATTATTGCCTATCCTTAAAACCATTTATACGGAAAAATTGAAGTAATAAAAGCACATCCTGGAATGGTTATAATTGAATTTAAAATCCCAAATCTGAGACATCAAGGGGGAAAGAGAAGGACACAACCTGTAATACAAAATAGTTAACAGTTTGAATTTTTAAACTATAAATGATAAATTTGGTATTCAAATTGGTTTGTGAAGAGGTTTATGGTGTGGTTTGTGGTGGTTTGTGGTAGTTTGTGGTGTGGTTTGTGGTGGTTTGTGGTGGTTTGTGGTAGTTTGTGGTGGTTTGTGGTGTTTAGTGCCACCCGTCACAAGCAATTTCTTCATTTTCCACGATGTTTTTCCAAGCCCTTTGTTGTAGGGGAGTCAAATTATAATTAAAAAGTCACTGTGTGGTAATGGGTAATCTTTGGGTCATATGACATTGTCCTAGAACCCCCTTTTCAAAATCTTGGCTCATGAATTACGAAATTATCAATCATAGTTAAATACAATTTTAGAAATTCACATTTAATAAAGGCTTTTTAAGGTGTGCAATTTAAGGTGTGCAATTTAATTCTGTTCATTGAAAATTGAATGATATTAATTTTATCCATACATTGTCCTTGATAAAGTTTTACATAAATATTCTATAATATAAAGAGATAAGATCTTTGTCCAAATTTTAGTAATAATATTCAGAATTGTATAACATCATTTTGCAGTATTATCACGAAGTAAAATTTGGTTATCATCAGAAATCAAAAGTCTTAAATCATTGACTGGTAATTATACCACTCTATAGAAAAACACCCCTAGTGAATGGGAAATCATTCATGTTTGTGTTTTTGCCTGAAACACTACAACACACAGGGGTGTGGAAATCCTCAATTTTTTCACTTGTCCAATGCCCAAGGACAAGCTGAATTGAATCTTTCACTTGTTCGAGCAAGAAAAATTCTACCTGAATGCAGCTCCAAAAGCCCAAGTTGAACAAGGCATTATATTATGCAGGGTATCCACTGACTTTTAAATTGCGGGGTACAAACTGTCATTTTACAGCATGCTTGTACCCCATGTCTAAAAACATAGAAACTGCTTACAGAAATTGGGGGTACAATATTCAATTTGGGGGTAAAAATTTGGAGGTTTTTTTATCCCTGATGAATTCCACACCCCTAACACATTTCTATGAATTGCTTGGATTGATTGAAAATTGCACTGATACCATGTTTTCTGTTTTTATCCAGCTCTTTCATATCACACTGGTAAAAAATTACTTTCTTTTGTTCTTTTCATTTAGAGTTATGAATGTTTGGGTAGTTACACCTCTTTCTAGGCTACCCTTGGGAAAAATCGTCAGCTTTTACGCAGCTTCTGCGAAGCTTTCAAGCTGCGTAAAAGCTGCGTTTACGCAGCGGTATTGGCACCTGCGCAAAAGCTGCGTATTTTTGGGGCTAGAAAAACGCAGCTTTTAAAGAAATAAAAACAGAAGCTGCGTAAAAGCTGCGTAAAAGCTGCGCAAAAGCTGTGTAAACGCAGCTTTCCAGAGCTGCGTAAACGCAGGTGCCAATACCGCTGCGTAAACGCAGCTTTTACGCAGCTCTAAGTCAGAGCTGCGTAAACGCAGCTTTTTAGAGCTGCGTAAACGCAGCTTTTACGCAGCTCTAAGTCAGAGCTGCGTAAACGCAGCTTTTCAGAGCTGCGTAAACGCAGCTTTTACGCAGCTCTGAAAAAGCTGCGTAAAAGCTGCGTAAACGCAGGTGCCAATACCGCCACGTAAACGCAGCTTTTCAGAGCTGCGTAAACGCAGCTTTTACGCAGCTCTAAGTCAGAGCTGCGTAAACGCAGCTTTTACGCAGCTCTGAGTCAGAGCTGCGTAAACGCAGCTTTTAAGAGCTGCGTAAACGCAGCTATTTGGAGCTGCATAAACGCAGCTTTTACGCAGCTTTGCACAACTGCTAAAACTAGAATTTAAACAAGAGGACCATGATGGTCCTATATCGCTCACCTGAACCAAAATGATATAAGCAACACTTTTCTTCAATTCAAAAAATATTTATGACTTTAAGACTGAAAACGAACTTATGGTCAATAACATTGTGAAAATCGAACTAATCCAAAATTTCATCGTGCCCAACATTGTGTCCAAGATTTGTCTTGTTTGATAAATAATTGTAGATTCTGGAGTATAAACAAGGTCGAAAACAGCCGAAAACAGCAATTTTGTCAAATTCAATGGCACATAACTCTCAACTTTCTAGTCAGATCAGGCTGAAAATCAAACTCATCCGAGATCTTATGATATCCAACATTGTGTCCAAGATTTGTCTTAATTGATAAATAATAGTAGATTATAGAGTGTAAACAATGTCAAAAACAGCCGAAATCGGCAATTTTATCAAATTCAAGGGCACATAACTCTCCATTTTTTTATCAGATTGGACTGAAAATCAAACTTATCCAAGATCTTATGGTCTCAAACTTTGTGTTCAAGTTTTGTCTTAATTGATAAATAATAGTAGATTATAGAGTGTAAACAATGTCAAAAACAGCCGAAATCGTCAATTTTATCAAATTCAAGGGCACATAACTCTCACCTTTCTGGTCAGATCAGACTGAAAATCAAATTCATATGAGATCTTATGGTCTCCAACCTTGTGTCCAAAATTTGTCTTGATTGGTCAAAAATTGTAGATTCTAGAGTGTAAATAAGGTCAAAAACGGCAATTTTGTCAAATTCAAGGGCTCATAACTCTCATCTTTCTGATCAGATAAGACTGAAAATCAAACTCATCCCAGATCTTATGATCCCCAATATTGTGTCCAAGTTTTGGATTGATTGATCAATAATTGTAGATTCTAGAGTGTAAACATCGTCGAAAACAGCCAAAAATGACAATTTTGTCAAATTCAAGGGCAAGTAACTCTCGACTTTCTGATCAGATCAGACTGAAAATCATACTCATCCGAGATCTCATGGTCCCAAACATTGTGTCAAAGTTTTGTCTTGATTGATGAATAATTGTAGATTCTAGAGTGTAAACAAGGTCAAAAACAGCCGAAAATGGCAATTTTGTCAAATTCAAGGGCACATAACTCTTGTCTTTCTGGTCAGATCAGACTGAAAATCGAACTCATCCGAGATCTTATGGTCTGCAATGTTATGTCCAAGATTTGTCTTGATTGATCAATAATTGTAGATGCTAGAGTGTAAACAATGTCAAAACTAAGTATTTTTCGCATTCAAGGGCAGATAACTCCTGACTTTCTGGTTCGATCTGACCCATAATCGAACTCATCCGAGATCTTATGGCCATACATGTTTTGACCAAGTTTGGTCAAGATTGGCTTATATTTGTAGATGCTAGAGTGTAAACACGAAATTGTGAACGGACGGACAGACAGACGGACAGACAGACGGACGACGGACAAAAAGTGACCACAATAGCTCACCTTGAGCACTTCGTGCTCAGGTGAGCTAAAAAAATATATAGCCTGAAAGTCGTTTGGCCATGAATGATTCAAAATAACATGTTAATGCAAATTTTAAAGTAGATTAGTCCTTATTTAACAGCCAAATTTTAAATAAATCAAATTTGAAAGCTGCTACTAGTTACAATAATGGAATACAAGATTTTTTTATCACAGGAAAAGGCTAATTATAAGCAATTACTTCTTTTATTTCAATGGTTATCGAAGGCATTTTAAAGTTACATGACAGAAAATATCAAAGTATGTAATAAATACAAATTTTTAATAAATAAATAGACTTAAAAAAACTCAAAAGTACATAAGCTTGTGACAAATGATCTAATTTATTATCTTAATACATTCTAACAAAATCAAAATACCCTTTCAAAAATGGTGAAATTTCAGATTGGCCCAAAGCTAATGTTTCTTATATCAACAAACTA
This sequence comes from Fragum sueziense, assembly GCA_963680895.1. NCBI lineage: Eukaryota > Metazoa > Mollusca > Bivalvia > Cardiida > Cardiidae > Fragum > Fragum sueziense. The sequence continues at coordinate 21,645,921 of OY804598.1, read as the reverse complement.
GGTTTTCATGAAGAAAAAGGTGAGTATCATAACAGAAAAAATATTGAGGCAAAAAGAGAAAATGCTGATGATCAGCCTTTTTTCTTCTTTTGCCTCATCGTTTTCCCAAGCCTTTCTATTAGAGACGAATTGAAAGATGGTACAAAAAAATGACACATGCTGAAAACATTTGGGCCAGGATCTGGAAAAATGTCCCTTAAGGCTTTTGAGCCCAACATGGTTCCAGATCAGCCTGTGTATACACACAGTCTGATCAGGAACCATGTTGTTCTCTATTAGCTTCATCATAGTGTGTAACAACCACATGAGAGTAACATGATCTAGGTCAAACTGCACCTTATACAGTGCCGCTCAGAATGACCTTTACACTATACAAAAAACTGATTTCTGTGAATTTCTGTTACAGAAATGATAAACAAACAATACTCATGATTTACTTTATGTGTGTATCAATATACTAATGCATACACAACAAGATGTGTTTGTGAAACACCAATGCCCCCGAAATGGCCATTTTTCTAAAATGTTAAGTTTTTGTAGAGTTAAGGGTTGATAAGGGTTAACAGATGAAGGTCAAACTGCATGGAACAGACAGATATCATTAAAAGGAAGTTGCATACCAAATTTCAGCTTTGTATGTCAAAATACTTTTGGAGAAAAGAAAGTCCAATGTTAAGTTTTCGGACAGAAAGACGGACGGACGGACAGACAGACGAACACGAGTAAAACAATATGCCCCCGATCTCTCCATACAGGGGCATAACAAAAGAAAAACAAAACTTACAAAAAATCTAACAAGAATCACTCGGAATTATCTTAGTAAAACTGAAATACATGGAGTGTAAAGGTCATTTTGACCGGCACTGTATATATATAGTCACAGCCTGATCTTGAAACATGGTTGTCTGAAATGCTATATGGGACATTTTTTCCTGCTTGCGGCTCATTTAAAAGCTGGTCATCATCAATTTAAATATGTTTTAGGCATTTTCTCCAACTCTTTTAACCTGTGATATGTTTGATCATGATCCTTATCATTCTAACATTTTCTTCTAGCCGCCACAATATTTTTCCCAAAAACTTTCTATCAGGGATGTCAATATTAGGTCTTTTTTGGATAAGGATTGCATAATTTCACATCCAAGAACAAGAATACCTGATAAACTAAATTATCAAAGCTCATGTCCATGTTGCTAGTTCTCAATTCAAATTCCATTCAATTCATTCCAAATCAAATCTACCAAATTTGAGTAATTGTATGATTCTTTTGGGACTGGTCAAAATTGAAATATGTGGCAGATAACAACCAAGTTGGGGTTTTAAATGCCATGGTATAGAAAATATTGGAATGGAGCAAATGCTGGTCATCAGCAGTGCTGATTCAGCACTTAATTCTTTTCTGGATTTTTTTTTCAAACTTATTACCACACAGTGAACCTTTTTGCCACTCTACAAGATAAAACATTGTGGAAAATGGGAAAATTGCTTGCCACATGCAATTTCTTTATTTTCCACAACATTTTCAAAAGCCTTAAGCTTTGTGGGTGTCAAGAGGCTTCATCATGTGGTAATGGATTATTGTAAAAAAAACTTCTGATTGAAACTTGAATGAATGAAGTCTCATCTTTTCTGAAACTTGAATAAATGAAGTCTAAACTTTTCTTGTTTTGGTCTCTTTAACATCTAAAGTTCATCTGTGGTTGTTTGCGATTGATGGAAGTTGTAGATGTTTCAAACATTTAAGGTCATTTTTTTCTCTTCTTAAGCTTCATCTGTCATCTTGTCGTAAGCCTTTTCTGCTCGGATAGCTACAAAAAGAGTTGAAGACATTCACAGTTTCAGCAACATTCTATAGGTTGTTGTTTTATGTTAACTCTTTCCCAAACGACAATATAAATATATAGCATGGCCCAATTTGTAAGCTACAGCAGGAAACAAAATAGATGGTAATAAGTGAAGAAATTGTGCTTATTATAATGCCCAAAAAATATTGAGACAAAAGGAGAAAATGCTGGTTACCAGCATTTTCGTCTTTTGCCTCAATGTTTTCTCAAGATTTCTGTTAGGAACATCAATACCGGGTCTTGTTTGGAAAAAGACATGTTTTAACCTTTTCCCACACAACAAAATTGTAGGATGGTCCAACTTGAAATCTGTTGCAGAAACTGCCGAAAATGGGGTTTGTGTACAATATAGGTCAGAAAATATGAGACAAAAGGAGAAAATTCTGCTTATCAGCAATTTCTTCTTTTGCCTCGATGTTTTACCAGGCCTTTCCTATCATGTTTCTGAAAGGGTTAACATAAAAAAGTGTGCTTTTTGATTTTTTCAGCCTCTAGGCAAAGATGCATTATGCAAAGTTTCATAGCAATATAGCATTAGTAGAAACAGATATGAAAGTTGCACTCAAAAACTTAATCAAAGCATGGAGTCAATGCCCAGGTGTCAAGAATAGCCTCCCTATTCTATGAGTATTCACATTAAAAAGTCTGGAAAACAAATTGACCAGACTGAAGAATGGATAGATGTACAGACTGACAGACGGTGTTCAAACCTAAAGTCCCTTTCGGCTTTGCTAATAGGGGAATAATTATCATAATTTGGTTGTGTAAGAGTGCATAATACCAATCGGTGTAGACTTTCATTGGATAACTGTATGACACATTCAAAGATGTCATATTTGATATTGAAATTATAACAAGATCAATGTCTTGACCTCAGCAGTGAAATCAATTTATAAGTTATAAACTCTGCACAGAGAATCTACTTTCTGTTAACCTCTCTGTGTGCTGCAGGGTTTGCTTACCTCCTTAAATCCATAATTTGTGTTGTACACATCCCAATGTATTCAAATCTCACATCGCCAATCTTTGTTGAATTTCCACCCAAACATACTTCAGTGTACATCAACCTGATAATAGAGGAATACAAGTAAAAGGGAAGTGTGAAAAAAAGCAAAGGGCAATAACTAAAATAATAAGCCAGACAGAGTTATGCTCCTTATGCATTGCACTTCTTCTTGTTGAGATCTATCCATCCATTAAGTTTCATGGTCCTAGCTGATATACTTTTAGAGATATGCTCCAGACAAAATCTAAGTATGAAATTAACAAAGGACATTTAACTCAGAAAATAAACCAGACAGAGTTATGTTTTTTATGTACTGCACTCAGCGTTTTTTTTCCTTCTTTGAACGGGTCCGTAAAACGGACCCGTTCCCAATGCCAAAAAGTGACCATTTTTCCCAAAGTCCGGAAAAAAAAATCCCAATTCGATCGAGGATCCCAATCGTAGATATATCTATTACCATCGGCAATGAATAAAATTTGATAACTCCTAATCCGAGTCAAGGAAACAGAATAAAATTATCTGTGTTACTCATATGCCATGATTTGTGTGAGATCAAAAAACGCCGCAAACACAGTCATTTGATGACGTAGTCATTCCAGATTCAATATAATCACGTGATTTTCCCAACCCAAATAAGGTTACGATTTACTATGATTTGTTTATAAAAATCGCACGTGCCAAGTAAGCGCGGGAAAAGTGATGAAGCGATGAAAACAATACGCTATCTACCAATTAAATACATTGACGTTAGATGGTTTTAACACCGACACGTTTTCTCTTTCTGTCATGCCACCTCGCGATTTCACAAAGGAAGTAGGTCACAGTCAGTTGCACATATTTAACTTTTGTGCTTACTCGACCGTTTAGACAGCCAATCTATCCTTAATTAAACAAAAAGTAAGTGAACATTGACAGTCATTTTAATCGGCGATTGATTTAAGGTAAAAAGATGGAGTCAAGTTGAGCCACATTCGATCTTTTGACCTACTTTATTAATTAGCGTCTATGGCTCTTGAAGTGTCGATCACCAGCCCAGCTCTGTCAATCATTTATACCGAAGAATCAAAACAAAATGCATTTCTTTGTGCATTTTAATACGTTTACGGAAACTACCGAAGATTACCAGAAAACCGATATCGTCGGCGAAGCATATCTGAATAGTCGATGATACCGCTACCCACTACGACCTACGATATTTCCAGTAAGTTAATAAATTAGACTTATTTGTGCTTTTCTATCGGGAGAAAACAGCTCACATTAAATGCCTAGGAAGTCAACAAAAGTTAATTTCACGATAGGCTGCCCTAATCAAAATTTAATCAGGAAGCAGGATAATCGTTTTTTTCTCCTTTCCCAAACTTGTTAGATGTAGATCTATATAATTGGTAAAATACGATTTTTCCGGCGGGGGGGGGGGGGTATTATAACAACAAATCAATAACAGAAAATTCTATGTGTCAATAGATCTTAAAGATTGATTTTTGAAACAAATGTTAGAAAATAAATAGATCTATCTATCTTGATCTACAGTAGATCTATTCATGTTTTTCCCTTAATGTTTTTTCAAACCTTTTCCGAACAGCAACATTTAGACTATTCTGAAGCTGTTTCAGAAGACAAAATGGGTGTTAAGTTTTGATGGGGATAGATGCACTTTATTGTAGATCTACATCCATCCCATTGTATCTAACATCACTTTGGTCAAATAGCATTCAAATTGGAACAGTCTTAAATTTTTTCTGTTTGTTAATAGATTCTAATATTGTCCAGGAAGTACAGGAAACTTGATTAAGATAGGTAATGGTAGAGAAGACTTAATTCTATGTCTGAAACAATTATTTTAATGATTTTCCCAATTTTTGAGAAAACGACGCATTTTTCCCAATTTTTGAGAAAACGACGCATTTTTTCCCAATCTGTCCGGTACCGGACCCGTTCCCAAAAGTGAGAGAAAAAACGCTGGCACTTCTCCTCAATGAGATATATATACAATAGTACTGGCCGAAAATGACAGTGACGTAGATTCTGACCCCGATCCCAATTCTTTGAAGTATTTTGAAAAAGGATGACCCAAGGATCATATCTGTGAAATTTCATCCAATTCTGCCCAGCACTTTAGGAGGAGAAGAATTTTTTATGATTGTGGACGGACGGACAGACAGACAGACGGACGCCGGACAACAGACCGATCACAATACCTCACCTTGAGCACTTCGTGCTCAGGTGAGCTAAAAACCCTTGTCACCTTTTTGTTGGAACCCCATCATTGGCGCATCTGAGAATTTATGAAACACTTGCTCCAGTCATCTCTCTTAAGAGAGAAACTGACATTTGGGTACAGTATATGCTGTAAATGCAACTGGTTGTCCTGCTGGCTCAGTGCTATAGCATCTGACTAGTGTTCCATGGGTTGAAGCTTCTGTGTTGTATTTACTAAAAATAAAAATTACTATAAAACTTACTATAATTTAATCAACCATGCTCTACTCCATCATCAGTGTACAGCTTCATTCATTACTAAACACCATAAAAAGAATTTGTTGTCAGTGGAACGATGACTATAATATCTGGTACTTCAAACCTGAAATGAATTGAGACAAGGGATTTTTTTTTTTCTTTTAAAAAAAATGTTGAGAATTCCAAATTCAAGTGTGTAATTGTTGTTGTTTGTAATTATCACCTTTCTCCAATCCCATTTTGGCATGTCACACATTTGTAATTTGCAATTTGCAGATATTATAATTAGGTGTAATTAACCCTTAGATTCTTCAATGGCAATTTTTTGAATTATAAGGCCCAATTTGGAAGAGGCTGTTCACACTTTCCCAAACAACTAAATCTTGAGGGGGGGAGCTGCTCCAGACGACAACATTTATGTTAAAAAGGAAAGGGGTTGTGTGCTATATGGCACAGAAAACATTGAGGTAAAAGGAGAAACTGCTGGTAATCAGCAGTTTTTTTCTTTTGTCTCAATGTTTTCCCAAGCTTCCTCCATAAAATAAATTTGGGTCATCAAAACCAGTTCTTGTTTAGGAAAGGCTTAAAAATGTGTTTTTTGTTGCAAAGAAAATATTAAGGGCAAATGAGAAACTGATTATCAGCAAACTCTTCATTTCTCTTAATGTTTTCCAAAACTATTTCAAGTAAGATTGTCCTATCAAGGCCTTGTTTGGGAAAGTGTTAAACCATCAAATTTGGACCCATCTAAGGAAAAATCATAAATGCTTTCATTAGCAAACACTCAATTCTTCATATAAACAATTACTTTCAATCAGAAGAACTTTCCACCAAAACTTTTTTTATAGGATCTGTCATGAAGTTTGGGATATCTTATTTTTTTTAATGGCAGCCATTTTGAATAGCTATTAGCATTAAAATAAATTACATGATCCCACAAACTTACCTTGTTTTAGGACAAGTGCATGTTTTCAACAACATTATTAAATGCACTACATTAAATCAGGAAAATAAATCCCCTAATATTAAATTATCTTATGGTAGTAAACAAACAAATACTTACCTTTCATCTGTAACACATCAAGTTTGCTTTCATTCAAATGTGCCACCAAAGCCAGTCAAGGGTCCGGCCAGTCAATGGCTAAACAACCAATCAAAACACAGCATTTTTAATTTTAAGCTGCTTCAACATATAAAAATGAAAAATATTAAGCTGCTTCAACATATAGAAATGAAAAAAAAAATGTTTTTATTTATTTATTTTTTTTTTTTTTTTTTTTCAATATCATCATTTGGTAAAAATTTCCTTTGAAAACAATAAACATGCACAGAAAAGATGAAAAGAAATTAAGCTTTGATATTGTAATTAACATAATAGGAACATAATTAAAATTATGGTTCAGGACAATTTTTAAAACATCTTTGAGAAAGATGATTGTGATAAGGTTAAATGGCAACACAGGCATAGGTTTTATTTATTAATAATAAATTCACAGTCACTATTAACTCATAAATGAAATTAAATAATTTTCCCTAATAAAATGTGTAAGAGGTAAAGCAATTATGAATAATATCTGGAGCCTTTTCTTAGCAGTATTATATCAAATGTTTACCAACCCTTTGCCCAAACAGGTCATGTTTTGTCATCACAAGGGAGATCAAATGAAAAGAAGAAATGACTGATAATCCTCCTCTTCCCTCAATATTTTTGTTATATCATGCATATATTTTAATTTTGGTATCATTTATTTTGCTGTCTTCATTCCTTTACAATTAGACAGGTATGAAATTTCTGTGTGTGAAAAGGCATGGTGGACTGCACACTGTTTTTTTCCAGTCTGTAACCTATGGAAACCACATTACATGTGTCATAATGTCCTAAGTATCCATCTGTTAATAAGGCAGTTATGAGCTTTTATCAAACACAGGTCATTGTTTATGGTGGCTATGATTTCTTTTTAGCTCACCTGAGCACAAGCTCAAGTGAGCTATTGTGATCACCTTTTGTCCGGCGTCCGTCCGTCGTCCGTCGTTCGTCGTCCGTCGTCCGTCAACAATTTCTTTAAATGACATCTCCTCCTAAACTACATGGCCAATTTCAACCAAACTTGGCAGGAATGTTCCTTAGGTGACCCCCTTTCAGAATTGCTAAAAGAATTGAAATCCATGAAAAACTCTGGTTGCCATGGCAACAGAAAAGGAGAAATTTGACTGAATCTCAGTACTATCTTTGAACGACATCTCCTCCTAAACTACCTGGCCAATTTCAACCAAACTTGGCAGGAATGTTCCTTAGGTGACCCCCTTTCAGAATTGCTAAAAGAATTGAAATCCATAAAATACTCTGGTTGCCATGGCAACAGAAAAGGAGAAATTTGACTGAATCTCAGTACTATCTTTGAACGACATCTCCTCCTAAACTACCAGGCCAATTTCAACCAAACTTGGCAGGAATGTTCCTTAGGTGACCCCCTTTCAGAATTGCTAAAAGAATTGAAATCCATAAAAAACTCTGGTTGCCATGGCAACAGAAAAGGAGAAATTTGACTGAATCTCAGTACTATCTTTGAACGACATCTCCTCCGAAACTACTCGGCCAATTTCAACTAAACTTGACAGGAATGTTCATTAGGTGACCCCCTTTCAGAATTGCTAAAAGAATTGAAATCCATAAAATACTCTGGTTGCCATGGCAACAGAAAAGGAGAAATTTGTCTGAATCTCAATACTATCTTTGAACGACATCTCCTCCTAAATTACCAAGCCAATTTCAACCAAACTTGGCAGGAATGTTCCTTAGATGACCCCCTTTCAGAATTGCTAAAAGAATTGAAATCCACAAAAAACTCTGGTTGCCATGGCAACAGAAAAGGAGAAATTTGACTGAATCTCAATACTATCTTTGAACGACATCTCCTCCTAAACTACCAGGCCAATTTCAACTAAACTTGGCAAAAATATTCCTTAGGAGGTCCTCTTTAAGAATCGCAAAAAGAATTGAAATTGACTGAAAACTCTGGTTGCCATGGCACCAGAAAAGGAGAAATTTGACTAATTCTCAATAATTTCTTTAAACAACATCTCCTCCTAAACTACTTGGCCAATTTCAACCAAATTTGGCAGAAATATTTCTGAGGAGGTTCCTTTTAAAAATTGCTAACAGAATTGAAATCTTTAAAAAGCTCTGGTGGCCATGGCAACAGAAAAGGAGATTTTCCACCAAATCCCAATGACATTGTTGAATGATATCTCCTCCTAAACTATTAGGCTAATTTCCACCAAACTAGGCAGAAATATTCCTTAGGAGGTCACATTTCAAAAATTGCTAACAGAATTGCAATTTATAAAAAAAAACAATTCTGGTTGCCATGACAACAGAAAAAGAGAAATTACACGAAATCTGTCGGAAGCAATTTCTCAATAACCGCAGAGCCAAATTTGACAAAACTTAATATTTGCATTGCTTATGATATTGCTAAGAGGTACTTTTTTTTTGCTTTTCAATATAAAACCTTGTCACACAAAAAGGGGACTTCTAGTAAAGATCTGCTTATCAGGCGCATAGCATCTAGATTTATGCATTGATTTAAAAAAATATATGGGTAAATGTGTTATTTATCATGAGTAGATGACGTTCTATTTGAAATATATATTTAGGTAGGTTCAAGGTCATAGATCTAGGTCAATTTGTAAATTTCTGTTTGTTTGTCAGTCTGTATTTTTTATTTTAATTCCATCTGTCCAAAGCAATTTCTCCATAACCAAATAGCCGAATTGGATGAAACACCATATTTGAGTTACAAATGATATTGCACTAAGGTAGTTTTCTGGGTTTTCTATGGTTTGAAATCGCATAGCAGCGTTCATATGATCTTTGACCCTTTATTGCATTACCTGTAAGAAATCTGATCTGTTATAAAACCCCATCTCAGGTGAGCGACCTAGGGCCAACGGCCCTCTTGTTATATAACTAACCCTTACCCTAACATGTTCTTGGTTTTGACACTAGCCAAAAAGCTCATACCATGTAATCAAATTAAGTACTTAACGACTTTGAATAAGATAAATTTGTTTACATTAAATATTCATTGTGTTTGTGTGTGTGTGTGTGTGTGGGGGGGGGGGGGTTAAAACTTTGCTGATAATGACTCAAAAAGTATTTTTTAATTGCAAATTAATCTTATTTGGACTTATTAACCCTTTCCCATGGAATTTTGTAGAATGAGAAAGGTTTTCAGAGTATTCATTTCAGACAATCATTGAGAAAGTGTAGTCTTTATGTTTATTATGGCATTGGTAACAGAAAATGAGAAAATATGTTTAATGGTTCCCTTTTCCCCTTTCTTACTATTTTCCTAAAAATCTGACTTAACCCTCTCCCATTTGATGAAATTTTAAGGTGGTCAACTTTACCCTTTCCCAAACGACAACTTTTTTGGGTGGTCCTATTCAGAGGCTGCTACTGATGATAATATTGATGTTGTTAAAGATAGAATTTAATGTAGAATATAGCTCAGAAAATATTGAGACAAAAAGAGAAACTGCTGTTTGTCAGCAGTTTCTTCTTTTGTCTCAATGTTTTCCCAGGCCAATTATATTAGGGATGTCAAAGCCAGCTCTTGTTTGGGAAAGGGTTAGCACTTGCCCAAACAAGACCTGGTTTTATCATACCATGTAAATGAGGCTTGAGAAAACATTGAGCCAAATGACGAAAATATGCTGTTGACCAGCATTTTCTTCTTTTGGCTCAATGTTTTTTGTGGTACATTGTGCATAAATTCTTCCTTGGGCAGCTTCCATTTTGTCTTTATCAGCAACTTTCAAATTTGACCTCCCCAAACTCCCCAAAATTTTGCCATTTGGGAAAGGAATTGATTGATTTATTGGGGTTTTACACTGTTTTCAACTTTCAAGGTCATATCATGACGACTGGAGCACCTAACCATGGATTCCTGGCGTTTCTCATACCAGTACTACCACAACACCCTTACCGAGTCTCCAGCTACTCCCCCACATAGGTTCACGATATCAAACCATTGATGGGTGACATTTTGGCAGTAAGGGTATTTGCCACGGCTGGGTATCGAACCCGGGACCTCTAGAATGAGAGGCAGATGCGCTACCAAATGCGCCATGGCTGCAGCCGGAACGGGTTTAAAGATATTCTGCTTAGGACAAAATGGGTATGTGTTATTTGTGTAAACTACAGCTAGGAAAATACTGAGACAAAGGGGGAAAAAAGTTGATTACCAGCATTTTCTTCTTTTGCCTAATGTTTTCACAAGGCTTTCCTTGATCAAGGACATCAAAACCAGGTGTTGTTTGGGAAATGGTTACAGCTGAAAGTATTGACTAAATAAGACTTGCTTGCATTTTGTTAGGAGCATATTTACATTTATTTGGAAGTATGATAAAATACCCTATTGAGTGAAAGTGTAGTACAAGAATCATAACTCTGGTTTGCATATTTTCTGAATTATAGCCCTTTGTTGATTGTTTTCAGATTTGAATTTTGTTGAAGCAAATCCCTGAAAGTCTTTCAGCAATGAAACTTTGTGGATACATAATTTTTTGCTTAAGGGGGAATGCTCCAGTTTCCTAAATTTTTTCCCAATAATAGAATTTATTTATATTTTGTATGTTGAAATTACATGTTATTACCAATTGAAAAATAAAATAAAAATGGATGGTCAGCGATCTTGTTTGAATTTTATGGGCATTCGTATCACATACCCCTACAGCGAAAAAATGCACAATTTCTTGCACCTGTCCAAGGTCACTAAATGCTAATAAAATGCTGTATATTCATTGTTTAGTCCCGAAAACGGATTTAAAGTAACGTCCTACATTTAATAAGAATAGAAAACCCAAAATATGTGCTATTATAAACGCGTAAATGTATAAAACAGAATGCTCACGTGTTCGGTTAGATCAACGAAGCTGGAGTATTTTATGTCAAAATTTGCACATTTTTGGAAATATTTCAAGTTCTACATAATAGAATTTGATAAAACTCCCTCATTGTATTAAGCAACATGTCCTGGTAATAATTCAAAAAGAAAATGTATAGGTCAGCGCACTTATTAATGAATTACAGCAATTTTTATCAGCTACACATGAATAAAATGACGCAAAACAGTGGTAACTACATACACACTTACGACTGTCTTGCTCTAAATAATCGATTTCCATCTTGAGGAAATCAGTTTCGAATAATAAATACACTTTTACTGTCGAAAATGGTAAATTGTAATGATGTGTTATATTATTGAAAATATGGTAGCGAAACATATTGGTACGAAACATTTAATTTACTACAGTAATGACCGAGTGTTCCGAAAAACTGGAGCATTCCCCCTTAAGTTAGTCATCAGTATGGTGGCATTCAATCTCAAAATCAAGGGAAATGGGGTGAAAAATCACGGGGGAAAAAATAATTTTAAAAATACGCAGCTATGGATAGCTGCGCAAAAGCTGCGTCTTTTTACTTCTTGGGAAAAAACATTCAGCAAAAGAAAGACGCAGCTTCTGCGCAGCTTCAAGAGCTGCGTATTTGCTTCTAAGACAAAATTATAAAAATACGCAGCTTTTTAGTTAGATACGCAGCTTCATAACAAAAATACGCAGCTTTTACGCAGCTTCACACCAAAATACGCAGCTTTTACGCAGCTTTCATGTAAAATACGCAGCTTTTAGAGAAAAACGCAGCTTTTACGCAGCTCTTTTTAAAAAACGCAGCTTTTTAGGTTAGAAACCAAAAAAACGCAGAAAAGCTGCGTAAAAGCCGGCTTTTACGCAGCTTTCTGAAAGAGCTGCGTTTCATTTTCCCAAGGGTAGCAGCCTCAATTTAGTTTTTTGTTGTATTTTTATTCTCTTCTAGAAAGCTAATTAATGATATAGATATGCCATGTTTCAACACAGTTTTAAGTTATTGATACACCTTTTACATTTGATTTGCATTATAGAGCACATAGTTATGATAAATTGATGCATATTGGATGATTATGCTCTAATCAAATTGTGTTTGAATAGAATCTAAATAGATCTTAAAAATGTTTTGTTGGTAAAAAATATTAAAATGAGAAAAAACAGCAACACACATAGCTATAATACATACATATGTAGTTCCAATACATGTATATGTTACAACAACACAATACACTTAAAGACACTTCTAACGAAACTCTTACATTTTTCATCATAATTAAATAAATAATGCAGTATTTTATAAGAAATTTTCAGCAAATATAAATCAACTATGTTTACATGTTTCTGTAAATTTCATCAAAATCGATTGATCCGAACATAAGAAATATAAGTTTTTCACTAAGACTCAAATATGAAAAGTCACAAAACTCCAGGCAATTGCAGAATTCAATAGCATCAAAGCAGCATCACCAAATCATGCTCATATCTCGAACCACTGCTTCATAAAATTTGATAACATCCTTTCACATGTGAAGCAATACTAGAATTCAATTGCACCTATTTTGTTTAAGAAATAATGTTTTGTATGTGTCAGCATTGCACAAAATCATCAAATATGTTACCAGACATTAGTTTTTCGTCTTTTTGCTCCAAGAAATTTTCAACAAATGGAACAGGAACTTAAAAAGGACAAGTTAAGACTTATCCCGCAAAGATTCATCATCAATTATGCTTTATCAATGAGAAGGGGGTGTCTTCTTGTCATTTAGGTCCATGGCAATCACACAGAATGTTAGCAGAATGTCATAAACTTTACTGCTGTTAAGTAAATAACATGAATTTACGTTATCAGCTTGCACAGCTTTTTGCGACTTTTTGTTTTTTAGTCATATTATATGAACTGCACATTTAATCATTTCTACTCAATGTTTCTTTATCAAAATTACAAATATTATTCAATTGCGAATGAATTAAATTTGTTAAAAATTTGATGAAAAATGGTTCATTAAATTTAAAGTTATTACCAAATAGGTAAGTGTTGCGTTAGAAGTGTCCTTAAGTGTACAATGTCAATACGAGACCCTTTTTGAAGCATACAATAGCAGCTGAATTATTTCTTTTTGAACAAATTATTACAGATGAGTCAGCTCCTGCTGGCACAAATAGCCCTAGACTACAGCAGTCTATACATTTACCCCCTATGGACCTCATGTGTGAGGTCATGGCTGAAGCCTCATTACAGAACCAGTCAGGTGACCTTTACAATTGATCCGCCTTCCTACATTTTTATGCTCCCCGAAGGGAGAGCATATAGTCGCCGCTTCGTCTGTCCGTCCGTCCGTCCGAAGCGATTTCTCCATAACCCTTGGGCCAAATCAAATGAAACTTACCATGTGAACTCCCTATGACAAAATGCCGATGTACTTTTCCCGGTTTTTGGATTTGAGGCCTCGTCATGGGAAAAGGGGACTTAAGGTTAAATACAGTTTTTCTCTAATTTCTCCTAGTCTAATGGTCAGAATTTGATGAAATTTCATATTTGAGTAGCAAATCAGATGCCCTTGACAATAAACTATTTAAAATTTGCGTATACAAAATATGTCATGGAAAAAGGGGGCTTAACATTTTTAGCTTTATATTAGCTCTGCATGGCATATATTTATTGTGACAATGCCTTATTCGGGGAGCATTGTCCGTCTCCGACGGCTCTTGTGTATAGAACTTCTCTTCAGATGACCTTATCACTGCTTTTCAACGAAAACCTTGTAACTGCAGCTTAAAACAAGCTGCAGTTACAAGGTTTTTGTTGAAAAGTGACATTATTTTATTATTTTCCTCCTATCGAAGGGCCAGTATTCACCTCTTTTTTCCATAAATTAATTTTCAAGGTGTATGAAATCTGATTGGCTGGCAAAAACAGGGATTTTCGGGGAACAATTTGTTATTTGTACCATCAGCAGTCATATAACTTGCAAACAGATAGTATTTTCTCTAGAAGTTTTGGTGAATGTGGTCTTATGATTACTTTCTTTTTATTAATTTGTTTGGTGGTGGATCTTGACCTTTCAAAGTCAAATGATACTTATAAGTTTGAGATTGAATATGGGCAAAAAGTCTTGAATTTGTTGTTCTCTTTAGTTTTATTACCTAAAGGCAGTCCATTCATTTGAACTTTTCAGGGGACGTCGTAAATATTGGGTGGTGGAACATACAACCACTGAATGTTAACGGTGTTGTCCAAATAATTCTGATGTTGTGTAAAATTCATTAGGGTTTGACTACCTTTTAAAAGCATGTTTAGGAGATTGCATGATCATGACTAGTTTTACTTCAATACAAACTGACATTCAAGACTATAATATGGTGGTTGTTAAAATTATCAGCTTAATTCCTCCCTTTTTTATAACTTTATTAATATACCATGTACATTTGTGTTTGCAGTGCTTTAACTAACAGTCTAACAAGTTTCTAACACATTTCCATGTTTAATAAGGGGGCTAGATAATGGATAGTCTAAATGAAAAAAAATGCAATCTTTTGAAAAAATATGTATAACCCATTACCACAGTCATATTGATGCCTTTTGACACCCCATAAGATAGAGGTAGGCTTTTGGAAACCATTGTGGAAAATGAAGAAATTGCATCTGACAAGAAAGGAATAATGGCATTCATGGTTCCCATGTTGGCTCGAGGAAAAGTGCTCTGTATAGCTCTATACTTGTTATGAATTGTTTACAAAGAATTTGGCTAGTAGGTAGTCTTTATAAGTGATCACTTCTAAAGATCAGTATGTCAATCTCTGTCTTCACTACCTGCCAAAGCAGAAATCTTGCAGAATCAACATGACAGCGTAATTTGGTTTCATGTTGAGAAAAGAAATATTATTGACCTTATAAACGTAAAAGCATTAGAATTTTATCAATATATTGTTGGTGAGGAATCGAAAATCAAAACTCCAGCTTTTTTAAGTCGGAGTTATGAGGTTTTGATCCCCACTAACAGCTTTCATTTCAGATTAAATTGTAAGAAGATTAAATATCATGAGTTATTAATATACATAATATCATTATTGAATTAATTAAAGACACTTATAATGAAATATAGTACATTATGTTATATGTTGATTCAAATACTCACACAAAAAAGGACCATGTAATATTTTTGAAAAATGCTATTCATAAGCATGGTTCAAATGATAAGGTTAAATTTATTTGCTCCAGACAGATTTTTATATCATAAGTTAAGTTGCCATAATATTCTGCCAGTTTGTACTGTTATTATAGTGCCATTGGTCAAATTGTATTTATCTCATCTTTTCAAATTTCATGGCATTTCCATTTCCACATATTGATTTTTGTTGATGCTCCATAAGATAAAGGCTTTGGTAAACATTGTAGAAAATGAAGAAATTGCTTGTTACTCGCCAAAAAATGTAAAAGTTCATTCTAAAGGTTGTTATGATTGGGCTTTCCTGATTATAGCCAAGTGATCTCCTTTCAAGCCTTTCCCACATATTGACAAGGTCAAGGTCACAATTGGACTTTGTTTAAAATCCGTTTCCGTGCTCTAAGTCAAGAACCTTTTGACCTATGACCATAAAACTTTACACAGTTCCTTGACCCAAGGAAGTGCCCTTTTGTTTTGGGGTCATGAAGGTCAAAGGTCAAGGTCACAATTGGACTTTGTTTAAAATCCGTTTCCATACTTTAAGTCAAGAACCATTTGACCTAGGACCATGAAACTTTACACAGTTGTTGCCCTTGACCCAAGGAGGTGCCCTATCGTTTTTGGGTCATTAAGGTCAAAGGTCAAGGTCACAATTGGACTTTGTTTAAATTCCATATCCATGCTGTAAGTCAAGAACCGTTTGACTTATAGCACTTTTTTAGTGACAATGCGCTAGTGGGCGGTATTTGTCCGCTTTGCGACAGTTCTAGTTTAAAATTTGATTTATTTGAAATTGTCCTCTATGACGACTTCGAATTTGGATAAGTCTAAAATTTTGTTGTTTGGTAATTGGTTAAGAAGCGGTGAAACCAAACTATTGTTGAGCTTAAATCATTACTGCCCAGCGACACATTTAGACTCCCTCACAAGAAAAAGCATGGGAAAACATTGTGGCAAATGAAGAAATTGTTTGTGACAAGCAATTTCTTCATTTTCCACAATGTTTTCTACACCAAAAGACTAACAATGTTTAAATTTCATTCACTTGAAATTGAAAATTGTTTCTTTCAAATATTGTAGATACAGGAATCAGCACACAGGATGACCTTGAGGAAGAAGGGGAAGGTGAAGGAGATGCGGACGACATTTTGGGTCAAACATCGAAGGAAAAACTGAGTGAGACAGACGACAAACGAGAAGAAGGCAAGAAAACTCCAAAGAAAAAGAAGAAAAAGAAAAAGTAGGTGTTTATTGTCTGTTTATGTTGTCATATCATTCCTCCTTTCTAAACAGTAAAAAAATTGGAGTGATCTACAATGTAAGAGATTCAATAGGCAAGCCAAAGCAGCTCAACAAAGAAAGAGTTTGTGTAAGATATAGCACAGAAAACTTTGAGACAAAAGGAGAAGATGCAAGTTAAAATCAGCATCAGATTTTTCTTCTTTAGCCTGAATATTTTCCCAAGCCTTTTTCTTGGTTATACAGATATAAAAACCAGGTCCAGAAAAAGGTTAAAACATAACACAATACTTGATATTAATAAAGCATTAATAAACAATATGCTTTGCTAGTATGTGAGTTTAGTCCTGATTTCAAAATATTTTTTTGAAAATGATGCAGTTCCACCAATTGAAAATATTTTTTAAATTGACAGAAAAATTCTACTGATATTATAATATGTTAGTTCTCCTTTTACTGCAATGATGTCACAATTTGTCATTCACAATGGTGACATTCCACAAGAGTTTAGGTTCTGATTTTGAACCGAAAAAGTTAAGATTGATAATTTTGCAGAATCAAAACCTCTAATCATACAACTTAATGAAAGAATTTCAAGCAATCATATTCTTAACAGAAAAGTTTTATTTTTATAGCTAACATGGTGAAGTTTATGAATAGAGTCTTAATGTAAAAGTGGTTTGCCTTATAAAATGTTCTGACAATAAAAAAGTGTTATATAGAGTCCCTTTGCTTGAGAAGTTGATTAAACACCTCTGTCTACCTTGTTTATGACTAAAAGTAAATATGACAACTTTCCAATTTTGAAAGTTGACATTAGATAACAAACTAAGACTTCCATTCACCTTGGGAGATAATGCATTGATTTTAGCTTGTAAATTTCAATAATAAATGATCGTTACTTATGAGTATGTCAATTTTGTTTTAGAAAAAGAAACATGTTGTTTAACCCATTTCCACAAAGTTACACTTTTTGATGCCCTACTTTAAAGATACAGGCTTTATATTGGGTTGCATGGTGTTGTGTTAAAGGCATCTAGAATAATAAGATGTTTTCAACTCATTCCCACAAATTGAAGCTAAGTGAGAAACATAGAAATTGCTTGAGACAAACAATTTCTTTATTTCCAGCAATTTTTTTGTTCCAAGAAAGTTTTAAAATTTCACTAACAACGAAAATGTTGTTTGCAACTTCTTTCCATTTGGAGAATGGACAATCCTAAATTTTTATGCCCCCATATCAAATGATTGGGGGCATATTGTTTTACTCATGTCAGTCTGTCTGTCCATCTGTCTGTCTGTCAGTCCATCTGTCTGTTCGCAAACTTTAAATTAGCCATTTTGGGGGCATTAGTGTTTCACAAACACATCTTGTTTTTGTTTTGGAAAGGGTATAGTAGTGCTGTTTGCGTGTTGCCCTAGATGGATCTCAGCTAGTAGAGGTTGATCTGGAATTTTATGTGATGAACTCTCTAGAATATTGGACAGGAAAAGAATCGAAAGCATATAAATGTTTAAGCTTCCATTCCAATATGTTTTAAACAAAATTGATATATTTAAGTTTAAAAATGAGAAATATGACTGCTTTTACAACACAAGACAACCCCCTAAGTTAAGCAAATATTATGTTTCATATTGTCTAATGTATAATTTATTGTCCTCAATTCATGGGTTTTCACCTTAAGAACTTTATTACAGTAAGTAAACTTTGTAAAGGAAACTTCAAACACCTTTATAACCCTTTCCCAAACAGCGAAATTTCGGCCACTTCCAATTTAAAAGTTGCTTTAAACAGCAAAATGGATGTTCATAAAGATAATATTTGTGTACCAAATAGTCAAGAAAATATTGAGACAAAAGGAGAAAATGCTGATTATAAGCATATTCTTCTTTTGCCTCAATGTTTTCTCTAGTCTTTCTTCTTTAGGGGTGTCAAAAAGTGACAAAGTGGGGAAATTGGTTAAAGGACAAGTATTGTAAATAGTGAAGTGTGCAAACAATCCCACATGAAAATATTCAATATTTGTAATTGATTTTTTTAATACACTGAAATGTGCCTTTCAAAACTTTATACAAAATGACAATTGAACTGTAACATGATTACAGTGCAGAATGGATTTAAATACTGAATCACATTTTTAATGACAATTTACTTTGATAAGTAATTGATTTTACTGAAATGCCAGTAAAAAGACTGAGGCGGCAAAATGTGTGCAATATGTACATGCGGAATTAGGGGTTGCTGGTTTAATTTCCTGCCACACAAGTCTATTCTAAGAGACTATAGTATGAGACCCAAACTTAATAGGATCCTGACTATTGCATTGGATGTGAAACCTGACTCAATAAACTCATCAATTTAAAAGTCCAAACATGAACTGGAGAATTCAATGCAGTTAAAGCCCTTTCTCCAAATTCTAGCTCATTTGAATTACATGGTTGAGTTAAAGGCCTTAAGAATTTTAAAGGTCAAAACACATGTGTACAATATGATCTTGACTTATTATTTTGTTCCATTCGGCAGGTCATATGCTTTTGTAAATGGGATTACTGTAATCCAACCCTTTGAGTAACATTTTAGAATAGTTTTTAACCCTTTATCAAACAATGCACTGAAATTGTCAGAAGAAATAGAGAAAATACTGATTATAATACATGTTATTGTAAGAGAAGGACTGGTCTTAATGATATTTGTCATAAAAAGATTAGTTATAAATGCTGTAACAGGCCTTATAAATCGAAACTTTAAGCTTAGCCTTGCAAGGTTATTGAACAATTTATATCACAGAGTTATTAGATTTGTCGAAATTTTCCCTTGATATTTACTGCAAAAAGTCCTTCATGTCTATCTCTGAAAAACGGAATTTGAAAATGCCAATGACAACAGTCACTAACAACTCCTGTCCTAATTATTTGTCAAAAAAATGCATCCTCGAGATTAACCCTTTCCCAAATTAAACTGGGGTTTGTTGCCACTAAAAGGAATAGTTTTGGAAAACATTGAAACAAAAGAAGAAAAGTGCTGATGATCAGCAATTTTCTTCTATTCCCTAAATATTTTCTATACATAAACATACACAATGTTAAAAATCAAGTATTGTGTTGCTTGTAACTCCTTTTGAATTGGAACAGTCCAATTTTTTTGTTAGAAATGGTTAACTGAGTTACAATTACTAGACTTTAAACATTCTGTTGTCTAGAATGTTGTCTTTCTGTTTCAGATGGTTGTATATTTGCCTTTTGAACTGTAAATATGATGTTGGTAAGTATTGTGAATAATTGAAATCAGAAAAATAAAAGGATCTTATGGCATTTGAGTCAAACATGAAATCAAATCAGCCTGTACAGCTCGTGCGATAAGCCTGATGTAGCCTGATCTGGTTCCATGCTGTCCTGATATACTCACTTCATTTCCTACAGTAACTGTAAAAGGGCAGAATTGATAAGCGTCAAGCTGTCTTCGGATAGACATGTTTTTAAGGTTAATGTCTGAAGAGTCATAAGGTTCTTTTTCTGTATCCATTTATTTCAGAAAATTCAAAATATTCAAGACTGTGGTAGATACAAGTTAGCCTAAATAAAAGCATTACAAAACATTTTTAACTGATACAACTTCATAGGATAAATTTCATATCCTAATTAATCAAGGTGAAATCTCAAGGTCATATGAAATTTTGAACTTTGATAGTTGTGTACACAAAACAAAAAGCCAGAATGTGCAAGTTAGTTCTTTGAAGTGTATATAATATTTGTAGAAAAGATCTCAATTTTGAATTGGAATTATTTCAGTGCGTAAAGTATCAAGAAAGTTTGGTTTCAAGGAAGTGTCTGACGATGATGACTGGACTCTCTACTGGACAGACTACTCTGTCGCATTGGAGAGGGTCATGGACATGAAAAAATATCAGGTCAGTTTCAAATGCCTTTAAAATTGTATGTTGGTAATCATTTAAACCCATTACCAGATAGAAAAATTTTGGTCCAAATTCAAAAGTGTTGCAGATGACAATTTCAGTTACATGAAATCGTTGATTTTTGGTCTTTTTGCGTAGAAAACATTTTGGGACATTTCTTCATTTCCACAGTGTTTTCCAAAGCTTTTTATACCCCCCACCTACGAAGTAGAGGGGGGTATATTGGTTTCACCATGTCTGTCTGTCTGTCCGTCCGTCCGTCCGTCCGTCCGTCCATCCGTCCGTCCGTCCGTAGACTTTTTTCGTTTCCGTGCTCTAACTCATGAACCGGTTGACCTAGGATCATGAAACTTTACACAGTTGTTGCCCATGACCCAAGGAGGTGCCCTATTGTTTTTGGGTCACCAAGGTCAAAGGTCAAGGTCACAATCAGACTTTGTTTAAAATCCATTTCCGTGCTCTAAGTCATGAACCGGTTGACCTAGGATCATGAAACTACACAGTTGTTGCTCATGACCCAAGGAGGTGCCCTATTGTTTTGGGGTCACCAAGGTCAAAGGTCAAGGTCACAATCGGACTTTGTTTAAAATCCGTTTCCGTGCTCTAAGTCATGAACCGGTTGACCTAGGATCATGAAACTTTACATAGTTGTTGCCCATGACCCAAGGAGGTGCCCTATCGTTTTTGGGTTACGAAGGTCAAAGGTCAAGGTCACAATCGGACTTTGTTTAAAATCCGTTTCCGTGCTCTAAGTCATGAACCGGTTGATCTAGGATCATGAAACTACACAGTTGTTGCTCATGACCCAAGGAGGTGCCCTATTGTTTTTGGGTCACCAAGGTCAAAGGTCAAGGTCACAATCGGACTTTGTTTAAAATCCGTTTCCGTGCTCTAAGTCATGAACCGGTTGACCTAGGATCATGAAACTTTACATAGTTGTTGCCCATGACCCAAGGAGGTGCCCTATCGTTTTTGGGTTACGAAGGTCAAAGGTCAAGGTCACAATCGGACTTTGTTTAAAATCCGTTTCCGTGCTCTAAGTCATGAACCGGTTGACCTAGGATCATGAAACTTTACACAGTTGTTGCCCTTGACCCAAGGAGGTGCCCTATCATTTTTGGGGCACGAAGGTCAAAGGTCAAGGTCACAATCGGACTTTGTTTAAAATCCGTTTCCGTGCTCTAAGTCATGAACCGGTTGACCTAGGATCATGAAACTTTACACAGTTGTTGCTCATGACCCAAGGAGGTGCCCTATTGTTTTTGGGGCACGAAGGTCAAAGGTCAAGGTCACAATCGGACTTTGTTTAAAATCCGTTTCCGTGCTCTAAGTCATGAAGAGGTTGACCTAGGATCATGAAACTTTACACAATTGTTGCCCATGACCCAAGGAGGTGCCCTATTGTTTTTGGGGCACGAAGGTCAAAGGTCAAGGTCACAATCGGACTTTGTTTAAAATCCGTTTCAGTGCTCTAAGTCATGAACCGGTTGACCTAGGATCATGAAACTTTACACAGTTGTTGCTCATGACCCAAGGAGGTGCCCTATTGTTTTTGGGTCACGAAGGTCAAAGGTCAAGGTCACAATCGGACTTTGTTTAAAATCCGTTTCCGTGTTCTAAGTCAAGAATCGGTTGACCTACAGCACTTTTTCAGTGACAAGGCGCTAGTGGGGGGTATTTGTCCGCTTTGCGACAGTTCTAGTTTCATCAAAAAGTGTCGCTCTGTGTTAATGGGTTAATCGAGAGGTAGACAACAAGGGTATGTTAATAAATATATATTGTCAAGATGCTTAAAAATGGTATGTAGTGTACCACAATGTATTTCCATGTAAAGCTTTTTAAATGTACATGTAGTTCTATATGTGTTTGTCATTTTAAAGGGATATTTCAAGGAAAACATTTACATTTAATCCAGTGAATTCAAGGTCAAATGCGTTACTATCCTTGGCTACATTTCATGACAGAGCAGTGTTTAGTATTGGTTGTCAGTTTGTAATGAATTATAGATTACACAAGCAGTAACCACACACACAAAGACTTATTTGTACTATAGGATTGCATTGTTTTTCCCATTTACACATTATGATTTTTTTGACGCCCACAAGATAATGCTCCAGGAAAACAAGCACAAGCAATTTCTTCATTTTCCACAATGTGTTCTGCCAAAAGGGACTAAAAACATAATTTTTCATTCACATGACAATGCCATCTGCCACATCTCTAGGATTCCGTCTGACTGGTTTAAAATCTTGCCTTTAATTGGTTAAGGATTACATTGAGCATTGCTAAGGTGTTGTTCTTGACAATTTTACAAATAGTCCTAGATTATGTTCTGTCTCAAACCTTTACTGAACAATCTCTAAGATGGAACATTTACACGGTAGATAATCACGTGATAAAATATTTTCAGAAAATCTTAAATAATTTTGTAAATACTAGATTTCAATTCGGTTTTAAGCAGAGAATGTGGGCAGACGTCACGCATTAGATGGACATGGTTGATTTTTGAAAAATCAACTGATAAAAAAGTTATTGAAGATAAACCAAGATTTTGGTTTATCTTCAATAACTTTTTTATCTGTTGATTTTTCAAAAATCGACTACGTCCAGCTCATTCCTGGCATTTTTCTACCTTCTCTGCTTCAAACTGAATTCAAATTGGTCAAGTAATAAAAAAGATATTGAAGATTAATGGAAATTCTTAGTCATGTGATTATACACCGTGATTAAGCCGTTTCCCAAACAACAAAATTTTATTTTAAAGTGATCCAAATTGCAAACTGCTGCAGACAACTTATAATAATTGATAATGAAGAGGTGATTTGTTTACAATATAGCACGGAAAATATTGAGGCCAAAGGAAAAATGCTGGATATCAACATTTCCTTCTTTTTGTCTCAAAGCTTTTACCACTGGTGACATCAAAACCAATTCCCCAGACTTAGTAGTTTTAGAAAGGGTGAAGATAGAAAAGATGCTTTTGACATCAACTGTTTTGTGGTCTGCAACAACTAGTAAATTGTACTGGTCTAAAATGCTGTTGTCTGGGTATAGGTTTTAACAGAATGAATGAGTTTGAGTGATAATTTTAGTGACATGTTCTTTTTCTATATTTGCAGAAAATCAATCATTTCCCGGGCATGAGTGAAATCTGTCGGAAAGATTTGCTTGCGCGTAACATGAACAGAATGCTCAAAATGTTCCCTAAAGAATACAGTGTCTTCCCTAAAACTTGGTGCCTTCCCGCAGAGTAAGTGTACAGAGTTAATACATGTAAATACTTTTAACCCTTTCTTAACCCTTTCCCTCATAGTAACGCCTTTAAACACCTCTGCAGTAGAAAGCATTTGAAAACATTGTGGGAAAAGGAGAAATTGCACAAAACGTGCAATTTCTCCTTTTCCCACAATGTTTTCTACACCATCAATTATTCAAACTTCCATTTCTTCCAGTTTTGATTTGTCGTCTGCAATTCCTTTCAAATTGAAATAGTTCATAATTTGTCTGAGTGGGAATGGGTTGAACAAGACCTAGTTTGTCGTCCGTAGTGGAAATTCTCATGGATAACATTGAGAGAAAAGAAAACATTGCTGATAATCAGCAAGTTGTTCCTTTCTCTCAGTATTTTCTGTGCTATAATATTGGACAGAAATATTCACCAGTTTTGGAAAAGGTTAAAATGTTGTAGAGTTTGTTCCTGGTACTTGGTGTTTTCATGAGACATAATGATATTCTTTAACCCATTAACAAAAATTTACCCTTTTGACGCCCCACAAGATAACCGCTGTAGAAAACATAGTGGAAAATGAAGAAATTGCTTGTGACAATCAATTTCTTACTTTCCTAATATGTTATTTACCTAAAGAGACAAAAAAAAATGAATTTTTATGCTCCCCGAAGGGAGAGCATATAGTCGCCACTTTGTCTGTCCGTCCGTCCTGTCCGTCCGTCATTCCGTCCGTCCATCCGTCCGAAGCGATTTCTCCATAACCCCTGGGCCAAATCAAATGAAACTTACCATGTGAACTCCCTATGACATAATGCTGATGTACTTTTCCCGGTTTTTGGATTTGAGGTCTCATCATGGGAAAAGGGGACTTAAGGTAAAATATTGTTTTTCTCTAATTTCTCCTAGTCTAATGGTCAGAATTGGATGAAATTTTATATTTGAGTAGCAAATTAGATGCCCTTGACAATAAACTATTTGGAATTTACGTATAAAAATATGTCATGGAAAAAGGGGACTTAACGTTTGTTAGCTTTATATTAGCTCTGCATGGCATACATTTATTGTGACAATGCCTTATTCGGGGAGCATTGTCCGTCTCTGACGGCTCTTGTATCCACATGAAATTGTCATCTACAACATTATTAAATTTGGCCAAGTCTTAGATTTTGCCATCCGGTAATGGGTTAAGCCATTACTACACCAAGATGCCTTTTGACTCCTTCACAAGAAAAGGCTCAGGAAGACCTTGTGGAAAATGAAGAAATTGCTTGTGACAAGCAATTTCTTCATTTTTCGCAATGTTTTCTACCCTAAAACACCATATTTTTATGCTCCCGAAAAATTTTGGGGGAGCATATAGTCGCCACGCTGTCCTTCCGTCCGTCTGTCCTTCCGTCCGTCCGTCCACTGTCAGATCTCAGCAACCCTTGGACCAAATTCAATGAAACTTCACAGGTGAACTCCTGGGGACCTTTTTCTCTGTTTCTTAATTTGAGGCTGCGTCATGGAAAAAGGGGCCTTTATGTAAAAATTAGTTTTTCTCTAATTTCTCTTCATCTAATGGGCAGAGTTTAAAGAAATTTTGTACTAATGTGATGAATGAGATGTTCTAGACTATATTCTATAAATAATGTGTGTACAAAAAATCTGTCATAGGAAAAGGGGGCTTAATGTATGATAGTTTTTTTTTTGTGACAAACACTTATTCGGGGTGCATAATCCGTCTATGACGGCTCTTGTTAAATTCCATTCATTTGAAATTGTCGTCTGCAACATTTTTGAATTTAACCCTTTCCCAAACAAGGCCTGCTTTTGGCGTCCCTAATAGAAACGGCTTGGGAAAACATTGAGCCAAAAGAAGAAACTGCTGATAACCAAAAGTTTCTCCTTTTGCCTTGATATTTTCTGTACTATATTATAAGTATATCCTGTCTTTATCAACAACCATTGTGTGCTCTGCAGCGGCTTTTGAAGTGGAGCACCCTAAAATTTTCTCGCTTGCACAACAGGTCTAAAATTTTGTTGTTTTGGAAATGGTTAAATTATGCTAGCATGCATGTTTTTTTTTTCAGATGCATGTAGCTGTCAGACTTCATTTAAACTGTAACTTTTTTTTTGACTGGTACAATTCCACTCCTTTATTTTATCAATAGAAGTGCAATTTCATAGAAAAGTGATCCATCAAGATCACACAATCAAGTTGAATTTCCCATCCAGACAACTTGTCTTGGTTTTAAGATTATCTTCTAATTTGACTTTTGAACCATAAGCAATAAAAGAAATACAATGATACATAATATTGTTATTGTAAATTTCAGCTATGGAGATCTTCAGGCATACTCCAGACAGAAGAAGAACAAGACGTACATCCTGAAGCCTGAATCAGGATGTCAAGGTCGCGGTATCTGGGTCACCAAAAATGTCAAAGAAATCAAACCTCATGAACACATGATTTGTCAACAGTATTTAGCTAGGGTGGGTATATTCTCTCAATATTTATTCTGACAGATTTATCTTCTGTCTTGGATTGAGATAATTATGAGCCGGGATCAAGAAAACAGCCCATATACCATTTGTGACTAAAATAAAACGAGAGCAGCCAGTACAAAAGAACTGTCAGATCAGGGTTATCCTTACTGTAACAATTACTCCAGGTTATGAAGAAGCTGTAAGAGGACATCATGGATACTGATCAGACTGGTAAGTACATGCATTAGTAGTAGGGATGGCAACGCGGTTAACCGATCAAAAGACCGAGTAACCGGTTAGAAAATCGGTAACCGATTACTCGATCATTATTTTTTGAAAACTGGAATTTTGTCAAAACGAGAGTAAAGCGTTATCATAAAGTCGTTTCAAAACACACAACATGCATATTTACATATCGGACAGCGGGGTATATTGCTGGTCACAGTTTGACAGATTTATGCACTCACTTCAAGTGGCAGATTAACGATGATAAGCTAATTGCCAGTAATAAACAATAACATGTCGTAGACCTTTTTGTTTTGTTTTATCATACCTTTCAGAATAATTAATCGAATGAGCCAATCATAAAATAAACGAATCAAGCCAATCATAACAGACCGAATTGGCATATTTAAGGACTGCAGCAAATTAAATTTCATTTATTCAACGAAAATTTCTCAGCATCAATCAAGTTTCAAGATCGGATTTAACTCTCAGAAAATGCCTCCACCCACTTCCGCCGTTTGGAAGTTTTTCAAACGGAACGTTGACGGAGATACGGTTAAATGTTCTTTGTGTAGTCAAGAACTAAAATGGACTGGTGGTACGTCAAATATGAGAAACCATTTGAAGGGGAAGCATCCTTCTTATGGATCAGAACAGGAAAAGCAGGGAAAAGAGAGTCAGTCGTCTATGGCACTGTTTGTGAATAGCCCCAGGAAACCTTCTTCATCGCAGAAGGAGAAAATTACGCAAGCAATCGCAGACATGATTGTTTTGGATTACGTTCCCCTCAGTGTGGTAGAAGGAGAGGGCTTTAGGAATCTAATGGCAATCATGGCTCCAGACTACACTTCACAGAGAAATTGAATTTCGTCTGCTTTTCAAGATGTAGCTACTAGTTTGTCACAGGCCGAAGGCATTGAAACATATTGCACTCTTCAATGAGGATGCAAATTTAATTCGGGGGCCGGGGGGGGGGGGGGATCTGGTGTTCGTTCTAATTTTCTACATTATCTGAGATTAGATATGAGGTGTCCTTTCCAGCATGTTTATTATTATTTTTGTAATTTTCAAACTTGCCGCACAGAACACCTTTTATCACCGTAGACATTCGAGTGAGTCAAGTCCGTACTATAGGTAGGTTTAGTAAATAATACGATCATGCATATCTCACACACCAATCATCCAAACGAATTCGTCCCCTGTAAGTTTCACCGGGTTATGTTTATTTTTGTCTAAGATTGATTATCGGCGGTTAACCGGTTAACCGATCAGAAAAATGAACGGTTAACTGGTTAGTGATTCTGCTAACCGTTGCCATCCCTAATTAGTAGGTTGACCAGGATCGTATTTGGTCCTAATAACCACAAGGGTCTGTTTTCTGTATCCTGGTTCATACATGTATGAAAACATTGCCCAAGCAAAAGAATTCATATTAGAATGTCTAATTCCGCTTGAACCATTACTGCAGTAAAAACATTTTTGAATGGCAAATGCCTATGGACGAATGCCTATGGATTGATCAATCCCACAAAGCTATTGCAAGTGCATTTGTGCCTAACCCTTAGTCATATGTGACCCGTCACGCTAAAAGGGACCTTATCTGAACTCCAAAAATCCAAATTGTGACAAACTTGTCAGACTCAGCACAGGTCAACCAGATCCCGTATGCGAAAAATGGGTATATAATAAGATAGGAAAATTATTCCAGATTCAGAAAATTATATGAAAGTGAAAAGTGTCGGCCCTAGTCTGGCTGTGCGGACTGCGCAGACTGACTAGGGTCGATATTTTTCACACTTCCTATAAGGTCCCTTTTAGCGTGACGGGTCACATATTCTCTTCTTGATGCCGCAAGAGTGGAAGATATATATGACAGTTACTTGGAAAAAAGAACACACAAACAATTGCAAACTTTATCCATTTCAAGAGTTTTTGAGATGAGTAAAATAATACTTTATTTTCCCATTACTTTACTGTCTGACTTCTATGCTGCCCTACATTTGATTGATCATATTTTTTTTTGTTTTCAGCCATTATTGATAGATGGATTCAAGTTTGACCTGCGTATCTACACATTAGTCACATCCTGTGATCCACTACGGATATTTGTCTTCAAGGATGGTTTAGCCAGATTTGCCACTCATAAATATACAGAACCCAGTAATAACAATATAGTAAGTCATTTCTCAGTGCCTTTCTAGGCAGCCAATGTTTGCTTTGGTGTAATCAGGAAACTTGTCCATCCAATTTACATATCATGTGCATTAACATTTTCCCAAACAGCAATATTTTAGGTTCGTCTGAATTGAATGAGTTGCAGATGACCAAATTTATGCTAACCAAATTAGAAATGTAAATGTTAGAAAATTATTAGAAGATTATTAGCATTTTCTTGAATTTCTGCTTTTCCTACAAGATCGTATAAGCCCATATCTGATGGGACTCAAAAGGAGCCACTTTGGAAATTGACCAAGTTAATTGAAAATTCTGAATTCTATTAACCATGTACAGAGGGCTTTTTGAAGAAAAATGAGAAAAAAAAGTCACACACTGTGACAAAGTTTGCGTTAAAAATGGTGATATTTTGACAGTTTAAGCACTCTTTGAATTGATTCAGTCAGGAACAATGACTTATGTAAAATCATTCCTTATATTACAGGATAATGTTTACATGCATTTGACAAACTATGCCATAAACAAACACAGCGAAGATTTCATTCGAGATGACGAAGCCGGCAGTAAACGGAGAATTAGCACGACAAATCGTTACATGGCCACTAAAGGCTATGATGTGGACAAATTGTGGGCAGACATTGATGATGTGATCATAAAGACGCTTATTTCGGCGCATTCTGTTCTCAAACATAACTACCGCACTTGTTTTCCCAATCATGTTAAAGGCAGTGCTTGTTTTGAAATCTTAGGTTTTGATGTGATTCTTGATAGGAAGTTACGGCCCTATATAATAGAGGTAAGTTATTGATGCATCTTAACCCTTTCCCAAACAAGACCTGGCCCCGGTTTCTGGAAAAAACTTAAGTACATTCTCATGCTCAAATCTGAGCACCGTGCTCAAATCGCACGGAATCCACGTGAACTTCAATCGAATACCCTTCAACGTTGGAGAGTATTCTTTTGAAGTTGAGCATGTTCTCATGAGAATATACTTAAGTTCTTTTGAGAAACCGGGGCCTGGTTTTGACGTCCTTAATAGATGAGGTTTTGGGAAAACATTGAGGCAAAAGAAGAAAGTACTGATGATCAGCACTTTCTCCTTTTGCCTCAATATTTTCTGAGCTATACTGTACACAAATCCAACCTACATTAACATCCGTTTTGTCGTCTGCATCAGATTTTAAATTGGAAAAGTCTAACTTTTCTCCATTTGGGAAAGGGTTAAAGATATATCAGACTCGCTACAACTTTGGAGATGGAGAATTTGTTAACCCTTTCCCAAATGCCAAATCTTCAAAATTTCCATTTCAAAAGCTGCTGCAGACTACAAATAGACCTTGCTTAAGATAGACTTTGTGTACAATATAGCATGGAAAATATTGAGACAAAAGGAGAAAATCCTGGTCATCAGCATTTTCTTCTTTAGGCTCGGTGTTTTCGCACGCATTTTCTATCAGGGAAGTCAAAACAAGTTCTTGTTTCAAGAAGGGTTAATAACATTCCCTATTATGTAAAATATAAGTTTGAGAGAAGTGTTTTGCAGTTTAACAGAATTACAATACATTCCTGATTTGATCTTATATAAACCATTACATTTTAGTCTTGCAATAGCTTGTGATTTACTATCTCCTTATGAAATCAGTTATGATAATCATATTTTTCTTTCTAACTGATATCATGCTGTTCTCATCAATTTACTGTTGTGACCAAAGCTTTGGCAAGCAGTAAAACGTGCATCTACTTCACTTATCTTATTGAAACGTCTCTTAAATTGGTAGTTTGTTTGAAACAAAATTTGAAGGCAGAAGGCGAGGGTTTAACTAGCATTTTTGTAACAATTTTACAGGTGAATCATTCCCCAAGTTTCAACACCGACTCTGAATTAGATCGGGAAATCAAAGGTGCTTTGGTGTACGATAGTTTACAACTAGTTAATTTTGGTGCTTGTGACAGGCGGAAATGTATCGAAGAGGAGAGAAAACGAATCAAAGATCGATTGCTAGGGAAAGCTAGTCGGAAAGAATCTAGGTCGGTGTAAAATAACGTCTTGATTTGATTTTGTCTTGTCTTTCCCTTTCTCATACATTGATTTGAGACAAAACAGTCAACACAATGGATAGATTTATTAGAAACTTCATCTCTGTATTTTATATTCTGTGCAAAAAAATTTAAATTTTCAACAACATATGAAATAACTTATACAGGACTTGAAAAATGTTTTGGGTTAAAAGTCTATGGTTTTACCTATAGACATGCTCTAAAAGACCACTGCATTGTAATTTTAACGAAGCCTGAATTAAGCATGTTTATTTTGATTGATCCAATAGGATGAAGCCTGTAAAGATAAGTATAAATGTTGATCTTAAAGTCATACTTGCACTACATTTATTTTCTAAAATATTCAAATCTTACTTGATTATGTGAAAAAGAATGTTATACTGATGCAACTACAAGAGTCAATGATGCTGTAAGGTATCAAATCATCAATATTTTCACCACCAAGATATCAAAAGAATAACTCTCATTCTGAAACAATAGAAAATTAAAACCTTGAAATAACTGAAAAGAAGAATAGAACTAAATAGAAAAAATAACCTTTTGCACAATATCCAGTGTATTAAATAATCATTCAAATAAAGCCTATAAGGGGATTACTGATGCTTCAAACATCCTAGAACAAATGTTTATATGCCTTGAAGGGTTTCTTTTTTCTAAATTTCACTTAAGCACAAACAGTGGTTTCTGTTGTCAAAAGCTTTTACAACTTCACAAATCAATGTTTTAGTTTTTGAGATATCCGATTCTCAAGAGATCTTCAGTAAAATGTTGTTTCATTTTTTGTAGTGTCAAACTTGTATCTTATACTTATCAGATGTGTCAAAGCTGATCAAAACTTTAATTGCACTTTCTGTTCTTTTTAGCCAGATTTCAGGAAAATTGTCATCTTTGATAGCATTTGAATAGTATCATTTGCATTAATGATTATTTCAATAATAGGATTTCTAATATTCATTTAGCCAAGAGTCTTTGTTGAAGTATATGTAGTGTAGTTTTCATATGAAATACATGTATAAAATGTCCTTTCTGTGCTTTTAGTCCTTACCTTCTGACATTGGGAAAATCGTCAGCGTTAATGCAAAACATTGTAATTACAGCTTTAATCAAGCTGTATATACGAGGTCTTGCATTAACACGGAAGAAATGAGTTTTAATCACTGTGACAAGAAATAATGAGGAATGTTATTTTACTGTTTTCATATGATCAGGGAAGAACTAGACATTGCCCAGCAGCAGTACATTGAGACGTTGGAGAAGTATGAGAACGCACACATGGGTAACTTTAGACGGATCTATCCCGGACCAAATACAGATAAATACGAGAAGTTCTTTCATAGTAGTGGAACATTGTTCCAGGAAACAGCAGCATTCAAGGCCAGAAGTGAACTAGCAAGGTGGGTCTTTTGATTTGAATGGGAGATTTGTATATGGGGAATAGTCAGGTAAAATTCTGATCAGAATTTTTTTTTCTTATCTTACAATCTTTTCAATGATCATTTTTTAGATGACTAAAGAATTCCAAAACTCATATTTTTCAAGCGGGTACCATTAAATTCAAGAGAAAAGTTAGAACATTTCATTCTTTCGCATTGAAATCCAAGTCTGTCTTTGAATATGAAAACAGCAATTTAAATTTTGGAAAATTTGTCATTTATGAAATAAATACTTTGAATGTAGTCTATCATTTCCAGCACTTTTGCTTTGCTTTATTAGTGTAGTGAAGTTTAGGGTGATCTTGTCTTCTTTTATATAAATTCGTAACCAAGCAAAAGCATAAGCAACCTATTTGAAACCCCCAGATTGCTCTTATCCTGGTCATACTGTGTGATTGGAACTTGAGATGCTAGATTGCTCAAATTTGCAGAACTGCCTTACTTTGCATGATTGATTAGATTAACATAAATGTCATTATTTTCTAAATAATTTATAGGTTTTTCTATGGAATGAGTTTGAGGTAAATAAGGCACTTTGTGTATTTATTGTCAACTACTAGAATAAAAGAGTAAGTAAATGGACCTCTTAACAAAATTTGTATCAATTGATCAACCTCAGAATCAACTAAATATTGTAAACTCATAATTTGCATGCTTTCATTTTGTATGTTGCAAATATGCTATTCTTTATTTGAATCAATTTTACAAAGAAATTGAAAGTTGACCTTTATCAAAAATTGACAAAATAGGATTGTATTGAAGAAATTATTGAAAAAATTCATTTTACCCACTGGGAAAGGCATGATTCATTTTGAAACTGTTATAATAAATGTAAGTGCAATGATATTAACGTATACAACCCATCATTAGCACTAAACAGCCTGAGGCGAAATTTGAAAAGTGCCAGTAATTCCTAAACTATGTTACATTTCCATTTCAAATACAAACATAAGCATTTTGAACGGTTTAGAATTTTGATTTAATTCATAATTATGGCAATATTTGATAAAAATGTTCAAAATTACCTCCCTTGTATATGAATTTAGAGTAAACTAATATTTGTAAATGATTTTCTTCTTGAAGCATAATCTTGAAATCCGGCACGGTGAATCACCTTATGTGAAGTGTATTTACAAGTGTGTGTAATTAAATGCATTTCGTATGACTAGAAAGTAGTGTTTTTAATGATGGGTCATATACCTTAATTTCATTGAATGATTTGTACCTGGAAATGTCTTAGCTATGTTTAGAAGTATAGAGAAAGTTTGCTGTAACAAAATGTTTAAGTGCTGGAAATGATAGAAGATAGAATAGTTATGCTCTACTCCAATATAAAATTTATGCACCAATCACTGGTCTTTTTATGCTCCCCGAACCCGAAGGGAGAGCATATAGTCGCCGCTTTGTCTGTCCGTCCGTCCGTCCGTCCTGTCTGTCCATCATTCCGTCCGTCCGTCCGAAGTGATTTCTCCATAACCCTTGGGCCAAATCAAATGAAACTTACCATGTGAACTCCCTATGACATAATGCCGATGTACTTTTCCCGGTTTTTGGATTTGAGGCCTCGTCATGGGAAAAGGGGACTTAAGGTAAAATATAGTTTTTCTCTAATTTCTCCTAGTCTAATGGTCAGAATTTGATGAAATTTCATATTTGAGTAGTAAATCAGATGCCCTTGACAATAAACTATGTGAAATTTGGTTATAAGAATTATGTCATGCAAAAAGGGGGCTTAACATTTGCTAGCTTTATGTTAGCTCTGCATGGCATACATTTATTGTGATTATGCCTTATTCGGGGAGCATTGTCCGTCTCTGACGGCTCTTGTGTCTTTCTGTTGTGAACATTATTTTTATGTCCCCATATTGAGAGATCTAGGGCATATTGTTTTACTCGTATCCGTCTGTCTATTCATCCCTCCATCTGTCTGTCCATCCGTCTGTCTGTCCGAAAACTTAACAAACTTAACCTTTGCCTTTTCTCCAAAAGTATTTGATATAGAAAGCTCAAATTTAGTATGTAACAACATCATTTCAATGATATTTATCTGTTGCATGCAATTTGACCTTCCTCCAGGTCATCCTTTATTTAACCCTTATCAACCCTTCACTCTACAAAAACTAAATCTTTTACTCCAAAAACTTAACCTTTGCCTTTTCTCCAAAGGTATTTGACATACAAAGCTCAAATTTGGTATGCAACTTCCTTTCAATGATATCTATCTGTTCCATGCAGTTTGACCTTCCTCAAGGTCATCCTTTAACCCTCACCAACCCTTTACTCTACGAAAACTTAACATTTTACAAAAATGGCCATTTCGGGGGCATTAAAATTTTGTGTTTCACTTACAAATCTTGTTCATGTTTAATAATTAAACGTTTAAATAAGAACTAATGTTATTGTTTAAATGTGACATATAATAGAAATCAAAAGACGTCCAATGTAATTTTGAAAGTTTTTTGTTTATTGGTCTACAATTGATTACTTCCACAGCAGCAAAAAATATACAGGTCCAATAATAAGAAATTGTAGACTACAAAATAATTAAACAAAATGCTTGTTGCAGCAAAGAAATCTTTTTCATTGATATATGATTGATAAGACATTTTTGTATTACAGACAACAAAGAGAGGAGATCTCACGTAAGAAGGAAAAGATGGAGTCTATGTTGAAGGGTAAAAAACCATCCACGGGCGTCGCCAGACCGGAGAGTCAGGGAAGTCATAGACGGAGGTCGTTAATTAATGTGAAATAAGATGTTTTTGTATTACAGACAACAGAGAGAGGAGATCTCATGTAAGAAGGAAAAGATGGAGTCTATGTTGAAGGGTAAAAAACCATCCACGGCCGTCACCAGACCGGAGAGTCCGGGAAGTCATAGACGGAGGTCGTTAATTAATGTGAAATAAGATGTTTTTGTATTACAGACAACAGAGAGAGGAGATCTCACGTAAGAAGGAAAAGATGGAGTCTATGTTGAAGGGTAAAAAACCATCCACGGGTGTCGCCAGACCCGAGAGTCCGGGCAGTCGTAGACGGAGGTCGTTAATTAATGTGAAATAAGATGTTTTTGTATTACAGACAACAGAGAGAGGAGATCTCACGTAAGAAGGAAAAGATGGAGTCTATGTTGAAGGGTAAAAAACCATCCACGGGTGTCGCCAGACCGGAGAGTCCGGGGAGTCGTAGACGGAGGTCGTTAATCAATGAAAAATAAGATGTTTTTGTATTACAGACAACAGAGAGGAGATCTCGCGTAAGAAGGAAAAGATGGAGTCTATGTTGAAGGGTAAAAAACCATCCACGGGTGTCGCGAGACCCGAGAGTCCGGGAAGTCGTAGACGGAGGTCTTTATTCAATGTAAAATAAGATGTTTTTGTATTACAGACAACAAAGAGAGGAGATCTCACGTAAGAAGGAAAAGATGGAGTCTATGTTGAAGGGTAAAAAGCCATCCACGGGTGTCGCCAGACCCGAGAGTCCGGGGAGTCGTAGACGGAGGTCTTTAACCCATTACCACACAGTGACTCTTTTTGACTCCTCACAAGATAATGGATTTGGAAAACATCGTGAAAAATGAAGAAATTGCTTGCGACAAGCAATTTCTTCATTTTCCACAATGTTTTACATCCAAAAAGACAACAAAAATTTAAATTTCATTCATTTAAAATTGTCGTCTGCAGGATCTTTCAATTTGGACCACCCTAAATTTTTGTCATTTGGTAATGGGTTAATCAATGTAAAATAAGATGTTTTTGTATTACAGACAACAAAGAGAGGAGATCTCACGTAAGAAGGAAAAGATGGAGTCTATGTTGAAGGGTAAAAAGCCATCCACGGGTGTCGCGAGACCCGAGAGTCCGGGCAGTCGTAGACGGAGGTCGTTACGAAGGTCAACCTTACCCAGTCGGAGAATAACATCAAGCTCTAGAACTAATATTGATGTAAGTTAACCCTTTCCCAATGTCAAAATTTTCGGGTGATCCACTTCAAAAACTGCCACAAATGGCAAAATGGAAGTTATCAAAGATAGAATTTGTGTAAAATATGGCAAAGAAAATATTGAGACAAAAGGAGAAACTGCTGGATATCAGCAGTTTCTTCTTTTGTTTCAATGTTTTCCCAAGTCTTTTCTATTAGGGACGTCAAAACCAGGCCTTGTTTTGGAAAGGGTTAATTCTTTCCCAAATGGTAGAAATTTATAGTGATCCAATTTGAAAGCTGCTGTTGACGACAAGAGATGTGTGAAAGATAAAAATTGCACATAAAACAACACGGAAAATATTGAGACAAAAGGAGAAACTGCTGGTCATCAGCAGTTTCTTCTTTTGTCTCAATGTTTTCCTAAACATTTTCTATTTGGGTCGTCAAAACAGGGTCTTGTTTGGGAAAGGGTTATACAAATTACTAATCAACATAGTACCAGATGAAAACTTACATGGTGAATTTATTCTTTTTTCATAACCAACTCATTCTCAAATTGAATTAAGAAAATCTGTAAGTTACAGTGAAGAAATCTTAAAGAGAAAAGGAAAAAAATATGGCTTTCACAGCTTATCAGCATTCTTTCCACTCAAGGATTTCTTAACTTGCATCATGTAGAGATGTCTAAATCATGGCATGTTTACAAAAGGGTTAAAATATAAACACATAAAATACAATTTCAAATTACCAAGATAGTTTATTAAAATGCAAAAAAGTGGGGTATAATGTGACAGTCTCCACAGTGTATAATCATGTGACTCAGAATTTCCGATAATCTTCAATATCTTTTTTAACACTTGACCAATTTGAATTCGGTTTGAAGCAGAGAATGTGGGAAAATGCCAGGAATAACATAGATGTGATGGGTTTTTAAAAAATCAAATGATAAAAAAGTTATTGAAGATAAATCAAAATTTTGGTTTATCTTCAATAACTTTTTGATCAGCTGATTTGTCTAAAATCGACCACGTACGTCTAATGCGTGACACCTGTACACCTTCTCTGCTTCAAACCAAATTCAAATCGGTCCAGTTTTAACAAAATTATTGAAGATTTTCTGAAAATATTGTATCAAGTGATTATCCACCGTGGTCTCTCTGATCAGTGTTGTGCAAAAGGATAATCTTTTTGAGAACTTTGGTTTCTCTACTTAGGTAATGGGTAGTGAATCTTCAAGACAAGTGAATATAGAAGAACCAGTCGATACATTAAAACCCATGGATATATTGGAGGAAGAGGAGTTAGAGCGGATTAGTGGATTACTTCAGCGTGATAATCTCGTGCGCGGACTTGGCATCGTGGAGCATGTATACCGGTTATTACACTGCACCCCTGGCACTGTGGGTGTTCTCAAGTCGGAACCTAGGCCACTTCCACCACCATTGGTAGGTATAGTTTAACCCTTTCCCAAACAAGACCTGGTTTTGACTTCCCTGATAGAAAAGGCTTGGGAAAACATTGAGGCAAAAGAAGAAACTGCTGATAACCAGCAGTTTCTCCTTTTGTCTCAATATTTTCTGACCTATTTTGCACACAAATGGTTTCTTTACTTACATTCAATTTGTCGTCTGCAGCAGCTTTCGAATTGGACCACCCTCAAATTTTGTTGATTGGGAAAGGGTTAACTCTTTCCCACTTTATGACTCTTATTTGATGCCCCTAAAGAAATAGACTTTGGAAAAAATTGTGGAAAAAGAAGAAATTGCTTGTCATAAGCAATTTCTTCATTTCCCACAATGTTTTCTACAAAAAAAGTTGTACAATTGCAAAATTTTATCTCATTGAAAATGTCCTCTGCATCTTCTTTCAATTTGGACAAGCCTAAATTTTGTTTTCCGATAAAGTAATACGGGCCTAGCGTGCAAAAATGTTATAAATGCTTTTGTTCATAAGACAGTCATACACTTAGCTATTGATTTAGGATGATATGCAGCTTGATAAAAGTTCACTTTAAAGTAAAAATAAGATTTAATCATGTTTAAAGCAAATTAAGACTTCATGCAGACTATTTTTTGTTAATTAATATAAAATTTTATAAAAGAAATATATTAAAAAGGAATGATCTTTTTAAAGTCTAGGATACGAACAAGTCACAGATCAAGTTTTGTAAGTTTTGTATATAATGTTGTCTATAATCATAGTGTTAAAAAGCTAATTGTAAAACGTTTGAAACTGAATTAAACAATAATCCATTATCCTGCAATATAATTGTAGTACATATATATCTTAGTTTGAAAACAAAAAATTGTGTAAAAAGAGCTCATGATCTCCTAATTATATGTATAGGTGCAACTTAAATATTATTTTATATTACTATTCAAACTTGTAAGATCTTGATCTAAGAGCTATTGTAAGCGCAACTTATATTCTTTAATGATAGTCTTGGGCTCATCACTCATAAACTGTACTGCTAGTTATTGCATTTTTCCGGAAGAAAGATGGGTGCAATTAAACAATGTGAAATAATTCAAATAGAAACTCAAAAGTAGAATTTGTGTTGATATTTTGTATTTTCTTAACAGCATGACTATTTGCACGAACTTTTAAAATCTCGAGTCAGGGGTGATAGCATTTCAAAATGCTTGATACCAGTTATTTCTAAGATTGCTTTTCAGTTACTCATCTTCAGTTGGCTAATTGGTTTTTAGTTATCAAAAAGTGATATTGATTAAAAAATATTTTTTTTTACATGCATCAACCATTTATATGAAAAGTTCAAGAAAAAAATCATTGAATTTACCAGTAAAATTTTAAGTTTTCATCAAGTTTTGAAACTAGAGACTTTTATCTCTCGTTTTATTGCCCTACCTTCTTAATTGCATGCAAAATTGTCCTACTAATTCAGATAATCTGTCTTCATTTCTTACTGCATGATTCAGTAAATATTCTCTCACCAGCATGTTTTAGGATGCATTTCAGATGCTTAATTTGTGTAGTCAATACACTCTTAATTAACATTTCCCCAAAAATACATAAATGAAATAAACCAGCAATTATATCCAATATTTCATGGAAATTCAAGTTTATGTATACATATATGTTGTTCATTCCAAGTTGCTCATTTATTGATATGATATAGATATGATTTAAAAATTTTCAAGATCTAGTTCAAGATCTAATTAATAAATGTATGTATATCACTTTCATGAATATAAAAAAAAATGTTACTGTTTTGATAGATCAATTACTTTTATATTGTAATTTATTTAACAACAGACCTGTACATGTTGCCGGTGTTATTGCAAAGTCTTGTAACTCCAGCTTGATTAAGGGGGAATGCTCCAGTTTTTCGGAACACTCGGTCATTACTGTAGTAAATTAAATGTTTCGTACCAATATGTTTCGCTACCATAATTTCAATAATATAACACATCATTACAATTTACCATTTTCGACGGTAAAAGTGTATTTATTATGCGAAACTGATTTCCTTAAGATGGAAATCAATTTTTTAGAGCAAGACAGTCATAAGTGTGTATGCAGTTACCACTGTTTTGCGTCATTTTATTCATGTGTAGCTGATAAAAATTGCTGTAATTCACTAATAAGTGCGCTGATCTATACATTTTCTTTTTGAATTATTACCAGGACATGTTGCTTAATACAATGAGGGAGTTTTATCAAATTCTATTATGTAGAACTTGAAATATTTCCAAAAACATGCAAATTTTGACATAAAACACTCCAGCTTCGTTGATGAAACCGAACACGTGAGCATGCTGTTTTATACATTTACGCGTTTATAATAGCACATATTTTGGGTTTTCTGTTCTTATTAAATGTAAGACGTTACTTTAAATCCATTTTTGGGACTAAACGATGAATATACAGCATTTTATTAGCATTTTAGTGACCTTGGACAGGTGCAAGAAATTGTGCATTTTTTCGATGTAGGGGTATGTGATACGAATGCCTATAAATTTCAAACAAGATCGCTGACCCTCCATTTTTATTTTATTTTTCAATTGGTAATAACATGTAATTTCAACATACGAAATATAAATAAATTCTATTTTTGGGAAAAAAATTAGGAAACTGGAGCATTCCCCCTTAAAGCTGGAGTCACAAGGTTTTGCAATAACGCAAACAACATGGTTATGGTTGGTTGGATTTGGAAAACATTGGAAGCATTCTGACTACATGTAATCACTCATGGCTAGGACAAATTTATTCTTTGATATAGCTTCCCCCCTTGTTGACCGATTTTAACTTGGGCTATATCTACAATTTTCCGGTAAGTAAGGCCACCTTTTAGCCAAACAAGTGGGAGTTACAGACCAGCACATTTAATGCATGAATTATTTCACTTGGTGATAGTCTCCAAACCCTCCATATTAAGTTAGGGCCATTCTCTTGGCATATGAAAGTGGGTGTCAATGATACTGCATGTACAGTTGTTCTAAGTCCTCTGTGCTGCTGCTTTTAACCCATTCCCACGTAATGATGTATTTTGAAGCCCCCAAGA
Organism: Fragum sueziense; assembly: GCA_963680895.1. NCBI lineage: Eukaryota > Metazoa > Mollusca > Bivalvia > Cardiida > Cardiidae > Fragum > Fragum sueziense. The sequence continues at coordinate 21,605,326 of OY804598.1, read as the reverse complement.
ATCAGGCTTTTGAAAAGATTGTGAGATATGAAGAAATTGCTTGTGACAAGCAATTTCTTCATGTTCCACAATGTTTTCTACCAAGAAAGACCAAATAATGTAACATTCACTTGAAATTGTTGCCTGTCTGCATCACCTTTGAATTTAGACTGATCTAAAATGTTGCTGTCTGGAAATGGGTTAACTTCAGCGCTTAAAACCTTTTCTCTTCTATCTTCATTAGATCCATACAACAATATTTTTCATTTAACTGATTGTAAGTCAGTATGACTAGAATTGTTCAGAAATCTTTCTGAATTTATTTACCCATTTTCATATACCATTCTTGTATAACATTAGCTAAATTTTTATCCTGTCATTGTGTCATCCTTTTGAAAATTTACTTGCAGGTGAAATTATTTTTTTTTCTGTTAAACAATGTCCTAATGACCAAATAAAGTCAGTTTGTAATGTTCAACATTAAGGTTTTAAGATTGTTTCTCCTGCCAATTATTGTATTTCCCATTCTTACCCCACCTTCAATCAAGGAGAGGCAAGGCAAGAAGAAACACCTTGCTCCTCTCGTCTCTAACCATTCATTGTATTGCGGGTGTTATTGCAAAACCTAGTAAATACTGCTTGGTTAAAAGTGTAGTTTTTATACGCCGCCGGAGGCGGACGTATATTGGCGTCATCTTCTCCGTCTGTCCGTCCGTCCATCCGTCCGTCCATCCGTCCGTCCATCCATCCGTATGTACGTCCGTAAGTCCGTCCACTTTTCTTGTCAACGCAACTCCTCCTAAGTTTCTGGCTGGATCTTCTTGAAACTTGGTCAATGTTATCACCTCAATTGGTAGATGTGCATGAAGGAAGGATTTTATGGTTCGTCGATTTTTGCCTGAGTTATGCCCCTTAAAAATTTAGTCTCTGGGGCTTATTGAAATTGCAGCCTTGTCAACGCAACTCCTCCTAAGTTTCTGGCTGGATCTTAATGTCACTTGGTCAATGTTATCACCTCAATTGGTAGATGTGCATGAAGGAAGGATTTTATGGTTCGTCGATTTTTGCCTGAGTTATGCCCCTTAAAAACTTAGTCTCTGGGGCTGATTGAAATTGCAGCCTTGTCAACGCAACTCCTCCTAAGTTTCTGGCTGGATCTTAATGAAACTTGGTCAATGTTATCACCTCAATTGGTAGATGTGCATGAAGGAAGGATTTTATGGTTTGTTGATTTTTGGCTGAGTTATGCCCCTTAAAAACTTAGTCTCTGGGGCTTATTGAAATTGCAGGCTTGTCAACACAACTCCTATTAAGTTTCTGGCTGGATCTTAATGAAACTTGGTCAATGTTATCACCTCAATTGGTAGATGTGCATAAAGGAAGGATTTCATGGTTCATTGATTTTCGCCAGAGTTATGCCTCCTTCAATCTTAGTCTCTGGGGCTTATTGAAATTGCAGCCTTGTCAACGCAACTCCTCCTAAGTTTCTCGCTGGATCTTAATGTCACTTGGTCAATGTTATCACCTCAATAAGTAGATGTGCATGTAGGAAGGATTTTATGGTTCATTGATTTTTTCCAGAGTTATGCCCCCTTAAAACTTAGTCTCTGGGGCTGATTGAAATTGCAGCCTTGTCAACGCAACTCCTCCTAAGATTCTGACTGGATCCTAATGAAACTTGGTGGATGTTATTACCTTAATTGGTAGATGTGCATGAAGTAAGGATTTTATGGTTCATTGATTTTTGCCTGAATTATGCCCCCTTCAATCTTAGTCTCTGGGGCTTAATGATATTTCAGCCTCGTGAACGCAATTCCTTCCAGGTTTTTCACTGGATATTTATAAAAACCTTTTTGTGAACACAATTTTTTACAGATTTTTCAGTGAATATTTATAAATCCTTGTCAATGTTGTTTTTTGTCTCAAGTTTTATAAGTGGCGGCGTATATTGTGACCATGGCACTCTTGTTAGGTTTTACAATAACACCAACAGTATGTTCCTTGTATATTGTAGTGTCTCTTTGGACAGGGACAGGTAATTAAGCAGTGTATTTGGCTCAATGGCTACAGTGCTCAATGGATCATATCTTCATTAAACATTTTCTACAGGCACAAAGTCATTCAGTTTGTACTGGAAGCACTTTCAACAAATGCATGAGTGATGCAGTTTTGGATGTACCTTAATGTAATATGCGACAAATTCAAAAAGTATCACCAATCATACATAATGAAAACGAAAACAAGATAACAAAGAAAATAAAAACTTGTCCATGAATTTAAAATAAGAAAGTACTTGTTGGTAATGTTTTGAAATCATCATTCTTTCATATTTTGTGTCAACTGCTTCTGCTCTATAAGCTAGATACCATATTGTCAAGCTGATAGTCGGGGTGTTGTAGTGGCACTATAACTTTGACTATCAGTGTCTGTTTGCAAAAGAAATGCAGGATTTCAATTACTTAATGTACTATGAATTACAGGATATTGAATTTAAATTTATGTATATGTAAGCCTTGTAAATCATTTTGGCATATTGAAATCCTCTGCAAAAACTTTGTTTTGGTATCAAGATCTGACCCAGTTATCAGATGACAAATCACAAATTTAATATAAATAAGAATAAGAGGAATAAAAAAATGTATTATCATTCAGGATTCTACTAGACTGCTATGCTTTTGGTTTGAAAAAGCTACTGTAGTACCATTGGTATTGTTTTGTGTCACTGCTCATTCAATTATTTCATGTCAAGTCAAAAGCCATTTCCAATTATGAGGAATATCCAGGATTGGTTTGTCCAAAGAAAATAGTTCAAATGTGTTTTTTTTTTTATGAGAAAATTTTGGTAACAAACACTAATTATTTCATTTTCTATCATTTTGACAGCCCTTTATTCTTATCATTTTTTAGAAGAAATGCAATCTTAAACAATTCATATGGTACCGAACTACACAAAGTTTCTTTTAAGAAAAAAATAGTTTTCATATATAATTAGAAAGCCACATGTAAATCTTGCTCCTTTAATCTCTGCTGATCTCTATCCCAAAGATAGGAGTTTTTTTAAAATATTTTTTTTTAAGCATGTTCTTTTTTTATTGGAATTATTTCTTCAAAGCACTTCATGTGAATTCTAGGAGCATGATCACTTTTCTCTCAATGTTTTTGCACATGCATGTATGAACATTTTTCATTTCCTTGATTCATTTTTCTAGCACAACCTTTATGGGCAAAAGAAGAAAAGCCATTACGGTCTGTCCCAGGACGACATGCGATCAACATGTACAAAATTGTGTCCACCAAATTGTCCTCTCAAACATCATCCATTAGTGAGTTGAAACCAGAGTCTCAATATTGTGTGTAGAAAGCTTGACCTTGACCTAGTTTTTCAAGGTCATTTGTCTTTGTACAGTGAGACCTTTTAATCACTTGGTCACCTTTTTCCGTAACCAATAACAGATAGCTTTTTTCAATCAGTTATCCCTTTCCCAAACAAAACCTGGTTTTGACGTCCCAAATAGAAAAGGCTTGGGAAAACATTGAAACAAAAGAAGAAACTGCTGATAACCAGCAGTTTCTCCTTTTGTCTCAGTATTTTCTGTGCCATATTTTACACAAATACAATCTTTGATAACATCCCTTTTGTCATTTGTGGACCTTTTTAAGGTGGATCACCATAAAATTTTGTTGTTTGGGAAAGGGTTAAAGCAACATTTATTTGTTATTTCAATGCTTGCTGTACAGAATGTTGTAACACTATTGTATTTACTTTCTTCTCGGAAATACAAACCATTTCTACATAACCAATCTTTTTCATTACATAATATGTAAAACTATACTTCAATGACCTCTAAATAGGAACTTTTATTCATTCACATCACATTTCATTCACAATATATGCGGTTTATGATCACAAAAAAATACATCACATTTTACACAATTATATAGACTGATAGTGTGTAATTACATTTATCTATATGTTTATGTACTAGTATAAACAATGAAACCTTAAATAATAGGCCAGTTGAATCAATATCACTTTACATGATGTATATATATAAAAAAATAACAATAAAAACTACTTCACATTCATTTTGTTCGAGTCTTGGGGTTCCCAATGGATATACAAGAAGAGAACAGTTTCATAATATGCCTTGTTTTATCCTGATGTTTCTGATAGAAACAAATTTGGTCATGTCAAGCAAACTTGTGAGCAAGAGATAAATTTACCGCAACAACAGTACTTTTATGTATGATATACAGTTCTGTTTGTTTCCCATGTCTATAGCAGATTTGTCAATTGAATATACAATTATGTAGGATAGAATGACAAGTTTACATTCAAGGCCAATGTTTTGATTGGATTACAATTTTAAGACTTATTTGGATTTCAACATGTATTATATCAGGTGTGACTTCCAATTAGTGCATAATATCAGCTCTTATGCTCTCATGTCAAACATTTTGGCTTATTGAAAATTATTTCAGCGCATATCCATTTCATTACATATATCATAAAGTGTCATGAATATATAGAAAATAATATTAATTAATAAAAGGTAATAAAAACGGTATTACCAGTAAAAAAGTTGCATGTTATCACTTTTCTTCAAAAAACCCGTAATTGCAGCTTGTTTTAAGCTGCAATTATGAGATTTTCAAAGAAAAGCAGAGATATTTGCAATTCCTGTCAAGCGATGGTTAATTTGTATATTTTGTTTGCGTACCACAGAACATTAAGAGCGATATCCGGAGACTGGCCCTGCGTAACCTGGGCAGTCCCCAGGTATGTTGGAACATTTACAACATTTGTGTTTACTATAACCTTACCTACAGCATCAACAATCATGGCTTCTTTCTTTTGTGTCAAGTTTAGATATCATCTTATTTCTCATGCCTTCACATATCACAAGATTGTGGGGATATATAATATAGTGTTAGCTGTGTTTGTCTGTCTGTCCATCTGTCTGTCTGTAGCCAATACATACCATATAATGAAACATGCTGAACTAAGCCAAACAGGGATTGCAGGCTTAGGGTCAAACTGCACCAAACTCTTTCCCAAAAAACAAAATTTTAGGGTTGTCGATTTGGAAAGCTGCTGTAGATGCTGAAATGGATGTTGATAAAGTTTGTATTTGTATTATATAAAACATAGAAAATGTTGAGGGAAAAGGAGGAAATCGTTGCTTTTGAATGAAACCTCATATCTGCAGCTTGTTTTAGGCTGCAGTTACGAGGTTTTCATTGAAAAGCAGGGAAATGCTTCAGCATTTCTTCTTTGGCCTCAATTATTATCTAAGTATTTTCTTTTATGGACCTCAAAACCAGGTATTGTATGGGAAAGAGTTTATTAGCAAGTACATCTTTTGATCTATGAATCATATTGCTGTCATGTGCTTTTTGTAGTAAGACATTCTGTATGATACAAAGGTCAGGGTCATCTAGTTAGGTCATATTCTGAGCATCTGTGTTTCACAATCATATTGCCGGATAGCTCAGTCGGTTACGTCGTAGTCTGTCAATCCAGGGGTCTCGAGTTCGAACCCCGGCTCGGCCAGTATCCATTCTGATATTTGACAAAAGTCATTTGTCTCTCACCAATGGGTGTGAATCATCTATGTGAGAGAGCAGCTGGAGGCTTGGTTTGGATATTGTGGTTGTACTGGTGCGAGAAATACCAGGAACCCAGGGTTAGGTGCTCCAGCCGCCGCGATATGACCCTGGTAGTTGAAAACGGCATAAAACCCCAATAAACTCAATTCACAATCATATTATATTACTAAATTATTCTCATGGTCTGGCTTTGTGTGTATCTGTTTTTCAAATTCTCCTTACTTTAATTGTTTTTACTTTTTTTTCTTTGGTCTTTTTATAATTATTTTGCTGAAAATATTTTTGGCAAGAATTGTCATGTTGAGTTAAATGATTTTGTCAAAAAGCCATTTTTCCTTTATTAAGTAATATTTCTTAAGCAAAATTATGATGTCTGTTCCTTTTCATTGTTGAATTCATATTTTAAAATTCTTGGAATATATACATTGTCTTCTCTCTTTTTTAACAAAAGTCCTTTATGTTGATGATACAGTTTATTAGTCCCCTACCGGCGAAGCCGAAGGGGACTTTAGGTTTGCACTCTGTCCGTCAGTCAGTCTGTCTGTCCGTCCGTCCGTCCGTCCGTCTGTCCGTCCGTCAGTCCGGTGAATTAGTTTTCCGGACTTTTTTTCTAAACGGGGGTAGCTATTGAGCTGATTTTTGGTATGTAGACCCGCATTGATGAGTTACAGAACAAGTTTGAGTTTCGTTCCGGTCCAGTGATTTTTGAGGAAAATATGGATGCTGGACTTAGAAAATTACTGGGAAATTACAGGTTTCCAGACTTTTTTTCTTAATGCTGGCAGCTATTGAGCTGATTTTTGGTATGTAGACCCGCATTGATGAGTTACAGAACAAGTTTGAGTTTCGTTCCGGTCCAGTGATTTTTTGGGAAGATATGGATGCTGGACTTAGAAAATTTCTGGGAAATTACAGTTTTCCAGACTTTTTTTCTCAATGCTGGCAGCTACTGAGCTGATTTTTGGTATGTGGACCCGCATTGATGAGTTACAGAACAAGTTTGAGTTTCGTTCCGGTCCAGTGATTTTTGGGGAAGATATGGATGCTGGACTTAGAAAATTTCTGGGAAATTACAGTTTTCCAGACTTTTTTTCTCAATGCTGGCAGCTATTGAGCTGATTTTTGGTATGTGGACCCGCATTGATGAGTTACAGAACAAGTTTGAGTTTCGTTCCGGTCCAGTGATTTTTGGGGAAGATATGGATGCTGGACTTAGAAAATTTCTGGGAAATTACAGTTTTCCAGACTTTTTTCTTAATGCTGGCAGCTATTGAGCTGATTTTTGGTATGTAGACCCGCATTGATGAGTTACAGAACAAGTTTGAGTTTCGCTCCGCTCCAGTGATTTTTGAGGAAGATATGGATGCTGGACTTAGAAAATTCCTGGGAAATTACAGTTTTCCAGACTTTTTTTCTAAACGCTTGCAGGTATTGAGCTGATTTTCGATATATGAACACATATTTATGGGATACAGAACAAGTTTGAGTTTCGTTCCGGTCCAGTGATTTTGGGGGAAAATATGGATGCTGGACTTAGAAAATTTCTGAGAAATTAGTTTTCCAGACTTTTTTTCTTAATGCTTGCAGCTATTGAGCAGATTTTTGGTATGAGGACCAGCATTGATAAGTTACAGAACAAGGTTGAGTTTTGTTCCGGTCCAGTGATTTTTAGGAAGATACGGATGCTGGACTTTGAAAATTTTTGGGCTTCTTTTTCTTAACACATATATAAAGCCGGTAGGGGACTTGGTATTGTTTTGCAATACTTCAGAATGCTTGTTGTTCTAAACTTGGTACAGAAATCTTAGCCCTGCTTCATTTGTGTATATCCTGCAAAATATTCTAATCAAGAAATATTTACTTTAGAATTTAGTCAACATATTATATCAAGATATACCACAAAATATGTATTAAAAGCAGCATTTGAAACATTTAAATGTTGCTGTAGATAGATAGACCACCCTCACTGTAATTTGTAGCAGAGCACATCACCAGAAAAACGAAAAAAAATACTTACTATTGTAATAAAGTAGATATTCTGATACGAGGGGCGTTCAATTAATTCTGGAACTAGATTTCTATGAGCCATAGTTATGTTGCAATTCAATTTTAAGTTTCTTCAATCCTTCGAAGTAATCCTCTTTGACAACCACACACTTCTGAAGTTTTGAGATTCATTACTTATATGCCAATAAATGGGCCTCTTTTGGAACACCCCGCAGACACTGGTAAATTGCACTGCATATGGAACATGAAGGCCTATACCGACGACCAGAGGCTTTTTTACGTCATCATGGGGAACACAAAAAAGCCACAAGGGCTTAAACCCGGCTATAAGGATGGATGAAGATGCTGTGTAGCATGTGTCTCTTCCAGGAAGTCTTAGACAAGAGGACACCCGTGGATAGCTCCGTTGTAATGGATTACATACATGCCCCTTTAGCCGGTCCTAGACCTGCTCTTTTCGTGATATTTCTTTAATTTCGCCAACATACATTTCTTGAATGAATGACCGGCGGTAGTGGTACTATTTGAAACAGTAATTTGAACAATACACCCGTTACATTTGAAAATTACCGCGTACAAAACGTTTGCCGCGCTTTTATTTTTTGGCTATTACGGACCTTGCCTGATCTTTTTGCAATCATGGCTGGATAATGACTCGCCATTGGAGCTCGTAATAGTAGATTATTGTTCAATCATATGTATAAAGCTCGGAAAGCCCACATTTGTTGCATTTATTGCATTATTTCAAAATATATTTTGCCACCTTTACACGGGTGGCTCTCTGGCCTTTAGGCAGCATGTGGGAGACCCAATGGGCATACACCTGTCTTTGTTTCAACCCTTTTGTCAAAATCGTACAACATGTCCCCGATGATAAACCAACTCTATCCGCTATTTCTTTCACATTCAACCATGCGTCTTGTTCGGTCATGTCGAAATCTACAGCAATTTTTGCTTTGGTACTAGCTCTACCCGGGTTGCCTGAGAGGGGGGCATCATTCAGGCCAGTTTTACCAATTTTAATTTTTATCAACTTCCTAAAAACTGGCGTATGTTCAACGTTCGAATGTCCATGAATCTGATACAGTTCATTTTATACATGTGATGCATATATGTCAAAGCATATGCGACCTTCAATGGAGACCCGTACATCCTACTTCAGTTCGTTTTCCATTTTGCACACAGCGAAATAGCCAGTGTATATGACTGGACCAACTTAAAAGTTAAATAACTTTTGAAAGAGTGTACGAATTTGCCTCAAATTTTGACCAAGTATAGACAGTAACGTTCCCGTCAAATAGCCGTAAGCACCACTAGTTGTATAGAACCGTGAGGTATGGTGGACAATTAGTACCACTTTTAATTGAACGTCCCTCGTAATGATATTTGATCTAATTGTACATATAACAGTTTGCCCATCACAAAATATTAAATAACATTGTAAGAACTGTCAGTATGGTTTTAGAGATATCATAACCTATCAAACAAACTGTTCTAAACTTTTAATTGAAAGGAATGCAATGGCCTTTTTACTTCTAGGAAGAAATTCTTATTGTTCCTTTAAAAAGAAAACTGATAAATATATGTGGTTAAATTAGTTTTGTGCTTAGCCCTCAAACTGCGTCCTCTTCAAAAATGTTTGACAGATTCCTTCACATCACAATGTGGGTTAGATACTACCTACAACTCGATTTTCTTTATCTGTTGACCAACACATATTTGTGGGTGTTACATCTTCTACAGGGTTGCCACATGTGTCATGGAAAAGTTGAATTTGTATTTTTTCAAGGTCAGGGAATATTGTCAGAATTCTGTGAACTGTCAGGAAAATTTGAAAAATATAGGCGTTATCATGGAAAGACCCAAAAATACCACAACAAATCATGTCAGGGAAAATCGAAATTTTGTCAGGAAAATGTTAGTGAATTGTCAGAGAATTTTACTTCCTCAGACTTTTGGCAACCCTGTAAATCTAGAATTATGCAATTCCTTTTACCAATTTTGTAAAGCCAATATTCTAATTTGTAGGATCGTTTATGTAGTTTTATATGTTTTTAGTAAATGATCTGTCTTATAGTTATTAAGCTTTTCTACATTTTTTGTTGAAGAACAAGCTTTTAGATGGGAGTCATGCCCTCAAAAGTTCAAAGAATTTTAAAAGTCAACTTTGTCTCAACGTTTATTTTTGCCTGTATAAGCAAAGCATTTGGCAGGACATTTTAATACATATGCTTTGTCTATTTATTAGACATGTGCCATTTGCTGAAATTGACCGAACACTGAATGGATTTATTATCAATTAAGTCAATCTGGAAACCATCTTCAACAAAAAATGTTATTTTTTACACAAGTCTTTTATCTTAATTTTATTTCTGCACTGTTTTATTTACACATTTCACTTTTATTTTCACTTTCTTTACCAATACACCAATAGGAAAATCAAAGATGGCTGTATACAAATCGTCAGATGGACTCCTGTTTATCGGGCCGCCAGGCACCAATAAGAATCAAGGACAAAGCCTATTACAAAAAACTTCTTGATCGCTACTTCGGTCACAATCATGCATTAGCCAATGAGAACAATTCCAGGCTTGAAAAGACCATTTATAGGTCATCTTTGTCAAATCGCTCCTTCCCAGCAAGAGGTCTGAATACGAAGGAAGAGTTGAATAGGCAGTTTCCTCATGTCCGACTTTCGTATAGTAGTAGTGATAAAAAAGTAGTTCTCACACATGAACCCTACATTCTGGAAGGTTCTGATACGGAGGAAGTTTTTGAAATGGAGGTAAAAATTACGGCATTGATGGGCAACCAATTCTTTGTTTCTACAGCTTAACTCTTTCCCAAACAAGACCTGGTTTTGACGCCCCTAATTGAAAAGGCTTGGGAAAACATAGAGGCAAAAGAAGTAACTGCAGATAATCAGCATTTTTAGCTCGACTTTTCGAAGAAAATGAGAGCTAATACTGTCACCTGGGCGTTGGCGTCGGTGTTGCAACAAAGGTTAAAGATTTTTCAAACATCAATAACTTCCATACTATCAAAGGGATTCAACCCAAACTTGGGATACTTATTCACCATCACACCCTCTACATTACCATTAGGGCCCATGACCCTGGGACCACTCTATTTGGAGTTATGCCCCCTTTATACTAAGCAACTTAGAAAGTCGAGCGCGCTGTCTTCGGACAGCTCTTGTTATACATCCGAAGGGACGTATTATGTTATGGCCCTGGTCGTCTGTCTGTCTGTCTGTCCTTCTGTCTGTTTGTCTGTCTGTCCGTCCGTTAGCAATTTCTTGTGTGCGCAACTCCTCCTACAGTTTTGATTGGAATTTGATCAAACTTGCCGCAATGAATCTCCGTGGTGTCTAGTTGTGCACACCCCTTACGGAATTCAGATAACTCTTTTTGTTCTTGAATTATCTGCCCTTGAATTAAAAAAATGCCCATTTTACTGACAAGCCCCTCTCGGGCTTATATGCGCCGCTATGCGAAGCTCTTTTTTCATTTTGTCTCAATGTTTTTCTGCGCTGTATTATTTACAAATTTATAATCCATTTCATCATCAGAAGCAGCTTTCAAAATTGACCACCCTATGATTTTGTCATTTGGGATAGGCTTAAGCTGCAGTAAAAGCTCTTGGTTTCCCATGAATGGAATATTGTTGCTTACGTTTAAACATGGCATAACAAAGTAACAGCTTAGTTATGATGCTTTGGACAATGCTTTGGAACGTAACCAACAATGTGTATACTGATGGCATGATAATTTTGTGTGACGATTTTTGCCTTGGCAGCATTTTAACCGGTTGGCATTCTTGTTACTTTTTGTTACGCTGTCATTAAATGTTTGTATTTCTGTTTTTTGTTAACCAGAGTAGAAGAAGCTATCATCTGACTGCATGAAATTTGACTTAAAATGTTTTCTAATACTTGAACATGATTTAAATATTTGCATTCAATTTTTTTTCTTTTTCTATGTTTCATGGTTTTAACCCTTTCCCAAACAAGACCTGGTTTTGACGTCCCAAATAGAAAATGCTTGGGAAAACATTGAGACAAAAGAAGAAACTGCTGATAATCAGCAGTTTCTCCTTTTGTCTCAATATTTTCTGTGCAATATTTTACACATATTCTATCTTTAATAACATCCATTTTGTCATTTGTAGCACTTTTTGAAGTGGATCACCCTAAAATTTTGTCGTTTGGGAAAGAGTTAAAGAGTACAAAATTATTGAAAATGAATGTTAATAAACTCTTCATTGGCAAACCATATAAAGCCAAAATTCGAATGTTGCAGTACAAGTACTATCTTTTGATTCACAAATTCAGCTTTGTGATTTAACAGCATGGGTTTTGCTTCTTCAAATTTTGCTTCGTTATACATTTTGATTATATAAAAAAATTAAAAGTACTTTTACCATTTTATTTATTTTATACTTAAACTGATTATAAAATGTTTAGCTTTAGGCCTAATCATGAATAGAATTTGATAACAAGTAGTTTTTCATGTTTATTAAACTGCATTGTTGTTTTGAGATTTAACAGCCATCTTTGTGCTTTCATTTAACAGTGATTCTTTACTAAATAGAGAATATCTTTTGTCATTCTTTAATTTCAGATTCACGTAGGCTCTGAAACTGTTAGGCTATTAAAATATTGTTTCACATATTTGAGAGTTTATTTAATTCCAAATGACTTATCTATCTTGAGCTCAATGGTTACAAGTAATTCAAACATTATTTCTTTCTACAATATTTTTTTCTGTCTACAATATTTTTTTTCTATCTTTGATTTTCTCCAAAGATATTTTGAGCATAATTCTATATACCAGCTTGATTTCTGCTTACTGATACTGCTGCTTGCTACTGATCTCTATTACAAAGATTTACTGTTGTTTTTTTTTAGAATTTTGAAATGAACTGTTGACATGTTAACCATTCTTGTTTATGGGTTTCAAGTATTTGTCTCTACTCACATTTTGAAAAATTGATTTTAAAAAAAGATTGTTTTGATGTTTAATGTACTATTTTTGTAGTCCTGTCATAATTTGTTCAATGAATGAGCATGAATGCCACATTTAAAAGCCTTTAGCACGGTGTATAATCACATGATACAATATTTTCAGAAAATCTTCAATAATTTTGCAATTACTAGACTGATTTGAATTTGGTTTGAAGTAGAGAAGGTGGACAGACGTCACACATTACATGGACGTGTTGGATTTTTGAAAAATCAACTGATAAAAAAAGCTATTGAAGATAAACCAAAATTTTGGTTTATCTTCAATAGCTTTTTTATTAGTTGATTTTTCAAAAAATCCAACACTTCCAGCTTATTCTTTGCATTTCCCCACCTTCTCTGCTTCAAACCGAATTCAAATTGGTCAAGTATTAGAAAAGATATTGAAGGTTATCGGAAATTCTGAGTCGCGTGATTATACACCGTGTTTAGGCTTTATACATACATCTCTGCAACAAATTAGACGGAGTTAAAAAGTTATTCAATTCCTTGCTGTCTTTCAATACCTAGGAAGAAGTCGACATTTTTCAAGATAGTGATATGTTGCCTGTCCTAGCTATCAAAAACTTTGAGAACATTCAATGCTTACAATAAAGTCTTTCAATAGGCTATGTGTTTCATCCTTTAGTTCTAGATAATTTAGATAAATTTGTTTTCTATTCTATCATATGACTAGAAATAGCTTTCACCTATCGAGGATCTACTATTGCATGCCAACTACATGTATATCTTTATATATGGTGCTATAGAATACCTTTGCGCTATATCATAATCATAAAAAAGATAGGAGAGAAAGAAGATGTTGTTATCTATCTTAATAAAAGCATTTTTAGCTCGACTTTTCGAAGAAAATGAGAGCTTATACTGTCACCCGGGCGTCGGCGTTGGCGTTGGCATCGGCGTCGACGTTGCAACAAAGGTTAAAGTTTTTTCAAACATCAATAACTTCCATGCTATCATAGGGATTCAACCCAAACTTGGAATACTTATTCACCATCACACCCTCTACCTTACTACTAGGGCCCATGACCCTGGCTGCACTATACCGTATAGCACTTTATTTCTGCGGGGTCCAAATTCTGCGGTTTTTCCAGAAATCAGGCGGGTTAAATTTCTGCGGAACATATTTCTGCGGTCTCTCATTTTGCAAAATCAAAGATTTTATTTCTGCGCTATCAAATCAGTTTTAGTTAGTGTCGGACATAGTTTGAAAGACGATTTCTATTTACTCCGTTAGGGTAAAGGGATTTATGCCCACTCATTTACCAGTATCTACATTATAAAGGCGTTATGGGAAACAATGCCGTATACAGATAGGTGTGAAAAGAAAGATGTGTCAAACTGTTACCAATCAGTCAAACTTGTTGAATCATTCATTTATGGATAAACAAAAATGTCCTATCTACACCTTAATTAACCCTTTCCCAAACAAGACCTGGTTTTGACGTCCCTTATAGAAATAGCTCTTGAAAACATTGAGGCAAAAGAAGAAACTGCTGATAACCAGCAGTTTCTCCTTTTGCCAAAATATTTTCTGCGCTTTCTTGTACACAAATTGTATCTTTAACAACACCCTGACCCTTTTTGTCATCTGCATCAGATTTTTAATTGGGCCTCTCTAAAATTTTGTCGTTTGGTAAACGGTTAAAGCTATAGTTACATCATTTTTTGAATGAAAAAAACCTTCATTTTTATGAAATTGCGCTTTGCATCAGAGGGTTACTGTTTAACTTGTCCTTGTACTGACTAAAATTGAAAACAACCTGAACATTCAGGGTTAAAATTCTGCGGATTTTATTTCTGCGGAGCCGATGAGGACCGCAGAAATAGCAGAAATAAAGTCCCCGCAGAAATAAAGTGCTATACGGTATTTGGAGTTATGCCCCCTTTTTACTAAGCAACTTAGAAAGTTGAGCACGCTGTCTTCTGACAGCTCTTGTTCTTTGAAGACTGTCCTCCAGGTTGACTGCGCATTTTGATTGAAATGAATTTTAGTTTATTGCAGATGAGCTATACCTTTTATTACTTAATACCAGCTGCATTCGTGAGAATCATTGATTCTTTGAATATGTACATAACTCTGTGATGGAAATCAGATTGATGTTTCTGTGAAACAGCAATAGTTTTTTATATCAGAATTGTAAAAAATAATCTTTGCGATTTTGATGTCTTGTCATGTGATAAAATAATTGTAATTAACCCATTCCCAAATGGCAAAATTTTAGAGTGATCCAATTTGAAAGCTGCTGTTGACGACAAAAGAGATGTTGTGGAAGATAAAAATTGTGCATAAATAACATGGAAAATATTGAGTCAAAAGGAGAAACTGCTGGTTATCAGCAGTTTCTTCTTTTGTCTCAATGTTTTCCCAAGCCTTTTATACTTGGGTTGTCAAAAGCAGGTCTTGTTTGGGAAAGGGTTAAATGTATGTATGTGTAATTATGTAAATCTGGTCTGTTTTGGGCTTAGCAATGCGGGTTTTACTAATGAACACTTACATGACATAACTGCGTGATTACCTTTGATTGTCCCTGTTAATTGGTCACTGCTTTTGCATGTTCTGTGTGTATAGTGATGTGTTGTGCTGGAATAACAACAAATTTCTATCAAAAGTATGCATCCTTTAGTTGTTGTTATTTCATTAATGGATTTAATTTGGGGAACTTAATCAAATTCATTTATTAATGACTTAAATCTCTTGAAGCATGACATCATTCACTTAACTAATAGATTTAGACAAATATCTTTCAATTTCGTGGTGGTTAGTCATGTGACTCGGAATTTTTGAAAATCATTAATATTTTTGTTTGTACTTGACCAATTTTAATTTGGTTTGAAGCAGAGGAGTTGGGAAAATGTCAGGAACAAGATGGATGTGGTGCATTTTTAGCTCGACTTTTCGAAGAAAATGAGAGCTTATACTGTCACCCGGGCGTCGGCGTTGGCGTTGCAACCAAGGTTAAAGTTTTTCAAACATCAATAACTTCCATACTATCACATGGGATTCAACCCAAACTTGGAATACTTATTCACCATCACCCCCTCTACCTTACTATTAGGGCCCATGACCCTGGGACCACTCTATTTGGAGTTATGCCCCCTTTATACTAAGCAATTTAGAAAGTCGAGCGCGCTGTCTTCGGACAGCTCTTGTTTAAAAATCAACTGATGAAAAATTATGGAAGATCAACCAAAATTCTGGTTGATCAACCAAAATTCTGGTTTATCTTCAATAACATTTTTATAAGCCGATTTTTTTCAAAAACCCTTTGCGTTCATCTAATGCATGGCATCTGTCCTCCTTCAAACCAAATTCAAGTCAGTCTATTTTTAACAAAGGTATTGAAGATTTTCAGAAATTGTTGTATGATGTGATTATCCACCATGAATATGCTTAGCACAATTTCCCTGAATTCTTTAGTGGATGATCAGTTCTTATGAAGTCTGTAATCTGTAGAATCACCTATCATGATAACCATTTTCATTCACTGATTCTCACCTTTTCCTTTTTGTCCCTATTTCTGGTTTAATTTCAGACGGAGCATGATGAGGCTAGTCATCGTGTTGAGAGTCAGATCAGCGGCCCTGATCGGGGCGTCATGTCCGTCATGTCAAGTGTTTCGCAGCAAACGTCTGCCACGTCTGTGCTGGCATATCAGCAGATGCAGCAGCAGACAACGGCTAGCACCATCACTGCACAGCAACACCAAGACCCTAACTCACTGAACAGCATGTACACTGCACACCCCTCCACCACTAACATCTGCTTGTATCCGCCCCCAAACCCGCTAGCTAAGCCCATAATCCCCAACACGACAACTTTGTCGCGCTTGGTACCTTTCTCACCTACTGCTCTCTCCACTCAGCCCGGACATGGTGCACGCAGCTGGCAGCACAAGACCAACGCTGGTAACCTGGGCAGTGTCAACGAGAAGACCATCCCAGCATATCAGGTGAGACAATCAGACACCCATAGTTACACCTACTCATGTATTCACCAATCACTTTAGTTTCCAGACTAATTATAAACCACACTCAGCTGAAAATTAAAAAGGCTTAAAAACATGTAACAGATCCGATACTGATTTTTTAAGCTTTTTAGCTCACCTGAGCAACATGCTCAAGGTGAGCTTTTGTGATCACCCTGTGTCCGTCGTGCGTCGGTCGTCGGAAGTCGTCAACAATTGCTTTAAACATCTTCTTCTCCTCAACCACTGGGCCAATCCTGACCAAACTTGGCAGAAATGTTTCTTGGGTGGCCCCTTTCAAAACTTCTTCGTGAATTTTTGATTCGTCAAAAAATGTGGGCGTGGCAGGGAGGGGCTTATCAGACTTAAGGAAATTATTAGGTAATTCTTCAAAAATCTTCTCCTCCTCAACCACTGGGCCAATTCTTTTCAAACTTGGCAGAAATGTTCCTTGGGTGACCCTTTTCAAAACTTGTTTGTGAATTTTTGATTTGTCAAAATTTGTGGGCGTGGCAGGGCGGGGCTTGTCAGACTTAAAGAAATCTTTAGGTAATTCTTCAAAAATCTTCTTCTCCTCAACCACTGGGCCAATTCTTTCCAAACTTGGCAGAAATGTAACTTGGGTGACCCTTTTCAAAACTTGTTCGTGAATTTTTGATTCGTCAAAAATTGTGGGCGTGGCAGAGTGGGGCTTATCAGACTTAGAGAAATCATGTGATAAGTCTTTAAAAATCAATTATCAGGCCAATTTTAACCAAGCTTGGCAGAAATGTTCCTTGAGTGCCTGTTTTCAACACATGCTCATGAATTTTTGATAGGGTGAAAATTGTGGGCGTGCCAGGGCGGGGCTTATCAGACTTCGAGAAATCATAAGATAATTTTTCAAAAATTTTCTTCTCCTTAACCATTGGGTTAATTCTTACCAAACTTGAAAGGAATGTTCCTTGGGTGACCCTTTTCAAAACTTGTTTGTGAATTTTTAATTTGTCAAAAATTGTGGGCGTGGCAGGGCTTATCAGACTAAAAGAAATCTTTTGGTAATTCTTCAAAAATCTTCTCCTCAACTACTGGGCCAATTCTTTCCAAACTTGGCAGAAATGTTTCTTGGGTGATCCTTTTCAAAATTTGTTCGTGAATATTTGTATTCGTCAAAAATTGTGGGCGTGATAGGGCGGGGCTTATCGGACTTCGAGAAATCAGGTGAAAAATCTTTAAAAATCAATTATCTGGCCAATTTGAACCAAACTTGGCAGAAATGTCCCTTGAGTGACTGTTTTCAAGACTTGCTCATGAATTTTTGATTCGTCAAAAATTGTGGGCTTGGCAGGGTGGGCTTATCAGAAATCGTTAGATAATTCTTCAAAAATCTTCTTCTCCTTAACCATCAGGTGATTTGATACCAAACTTGGCAGGAATGATAATTGGATGACTCGTTACAATATCTGTTCCGAGATTTTTTTATTCGTCAAAAAATGTGGTCTTGGCAGGGCAGGGCTTATCGGACTTAACGAAATCATGAGAAAATTCTTTAAAAAGGTAATTATAGGGCAAAGTTGAACCAAACCTTACAGGAATGTACCTTGAATGACTGTCTTGAATACAGGGTTGTGAATTTTTGATTTATTGAAAAAATGTGGGCATGGCAGGGTGGGGCTTGTTGATTTTTAAATGAGTTACGTCCTTTTGTTGAAAATTGGTATTTTTTGCAACATTTACATGTGTTGTTTGGTCTGTTGATTTTTTGTTTGCTCTTTTTACCAATTGATCAGCTCACAGTTCAAATGAAATGTACTTCTCAAAATGCACAAAAACAGTGCTGTTGGGGATATGATAACTTTCAGACGTATCAGTGATATTCTAGTTTACAATAACTTAATGTGACATATATACTCAGCAAAAGAGCTAACGCATCACTTTTTAAAATTGCATAACTTCTTTATTGTCAAAGATTTAGATTTATGACTTGGCATATCTTTATTCAACAAGTTTCTGCACTCATCCATAAAACTATTTCCAAGTTTTCTCTCTTATGTGGCTGCGTCATACGAAAAGGGGACCAAACAGTTTTTCGGCTCGTGTAACTTGTGATCTTTTTCAATCATTTTTGTTAGAATTGATTTTGAAAGCTGGTTTATTGTGCAATTGAAGTCTGAAAAAATTGATTCCTTTTCTAACGTAACAAGGGCTGTTCGCGGACAACCTAGCTCGCAAAAACGCCCCTTTTTAAAAGGAAAGGTCAAATTTTCAAGGTAAAGGTCACAAGGTCAATTTTTATGGTCTCATTAGAAAGGTCTTGGTGGGACCTGTCTATATGTGAAATTTCAAGACTGCATCTCATACAGTTCATAAGATATAGACCGATACGTTTTTGTCTACGTAACCGACGTCGCCGTCGACACCAACAATGACACCAACGACACTGGTGGTGTAACATTACCTCTGCGGGAATAAATTGCGCGCCCACAAAAGTATTAAAGCCGTCGGTTTGTTTAAGGAAGGGTAACTTTTCTACAAAGGAACTCTTTCAGCCAATACAAAAGGTTTGAAAGTTTTGCGTGGATTTCCCATTTTAAAACAGACTTTATGAATTTTAGAATTAAGGGTGTCCTTATTTAACCCTTTCCCAAACCACAAAATTTTAGGGTTACCCACTTCAAAAACTGCCATAAATGACAAAATATGTGTTATTTAAGATAGGATTTGTGTAAAACATGGCACAGAAAATATTGAAACAAAAGGAGAAACTGCTGGTTATCAGCAGTTTCTTCTTTTGTTTAAATGTTTTCCCTAGCCTTTTCTATTAGCCACGTCAAAACCAGGTCTTGTTTGGGAAAGGGTTAAAGTTCAATATTTCAAAACATACATTACCATTTACTATGAAATTTCATAGGCTTCTTATCAAAAGGATGTAGCCGGCATGTGCAAGTTTTGAACGAATTCTGTAGATTCGTTGAAAAAATATTAACAATGATCTGAGTGATGCGTTAGCAGTTTTGCCGAGTATATATTTGTTTCAACAAAAATTATATTGTACACAATCAAATACACGAAGAACTCAGGTGAGCGATATCAGTGCCTTTCAGGCACTCTTGTTTAATTTTCAGACAGTTGTACATTTAAATGCATCAAGCTACTGAATTTCGCAATTACTTCATATTCAATTAAACAGCTTGTTACATTTAGTTTAAAATCTGTATACTAATGTAATGCATAAGCCTACACAGCCTCATGTTACCTCATCAAACATCCTTCTTATTTACGAATTTTCTGGTTTTGGTTTTCAGTATTTTGATATCTAATATTAAATGATATGTATAGTAATAGGAAACTTCTTTGAAGGATCTGTCATAGGAATGATCTCTCCAACAGAGACAGATAGATCTGTGTTGTGTATAAAACAATAAATGTATTTTTGACAAAAAATCCTCAAAGAGGTTTGCTAATTAAAATGTCTAAGTCTGATTCTTTAATTTACACGAACTTTGATGGATTAGCATGCATAATGGCTTTTTATTTGGAATTTGTTCAAATCTTCCAGTATAAAGATATACATGTAGTGAATAATTTTGTTGGCCAGTTGGGCATATAATTAGTGCAGTTATGGCTCTATTTACCAGTCATTTCATTTCAAATCTTTTTGTGAAATTTACCGTTGTCATTCTTATCCTAGAATTTCAAGATACTGTCATTCTGGCCTTTTTCTTCATCACATGATTGTTTCGATTAAAGTTTTGAATTATGATTGTCATAGCATTTGACTGACAAAACTGATATTTATAGTAGATCTTATTTAATTATAGATAATAAAGTCACATTAGATTTATTATTACATAACGTTTGAAAAAAATGATTGGTGAATAATGTGCCAGTTCTAGGTTTTGGTTTTTGATTTATTTATTCTGGGTTGTAGTGTTTCCATGCCAATGGCTAGTCTTTTAATGATATATTGACTTTATATTTACCTATGGGTCTAGTTTCCTTGGAGTAAAATTTGAAATAAATTAAAATTCCAAGAGATGATTGTAACACTTAGAAATGATAATTCATATGCTCACCAAGCTAACTATAATTATTTTTAAACCAAGTTTGTATATGGGAAAGAATTGTGACCCATCATGCTAAAAGGGACCTTATCGGATGTGTGAAAAATATCGACCCTAGTCTGTCTGCGCAGTCTGCGCAGCCAGACTAGGGCGGACACTTTTCACTTATATGTAATTTTCAAAATCAGGAATATTTTCCCTGTCTTGTTATATGTTCATATTTCGCATAGTACGGGATCCGGTTGACCTATGGTAAGTCTGACAAGTTTGTCAAAATTTGGATTTTGGGGTTCGGATAAGGTCCTTTTTAGCATGACGAGTCACAATTATATTTAGATACCATTTCAATATCTGCAGCAATGTTAAGGATTTTTAGTATGACAGGCTGCAGGGGATAATTTCAAGATTTACGAGAGCTTATAATTACTGTCTGTATTCTGATGGTGGTTTTCATTTACCTTCACAGAAAGTGAAGCAAAGTAAACTTATATCTTCAACAGGATTTCAAATAGGGGAAAAAACTGACATGATTTATACTGTCTGTGGTGGATCCAGGATTTCTGTGAAGGGGGTTCAAATATACAAATAAGGGGTGTTCGTTTTCCTGGTATTACACTGTTTTGGCTGAATTTCTACATGAAAATGAAATAAATAGGTTATGGAGGTTGGTTTGAACCCCCAGAACTCCTTCTGGTTTCACCACTGACTGTACTATGTCCATTAATCTTAATTTTGAATACACATATGTTGTCTGTAATGAATTTATCCTGGTTTCATGTTATCATTTTATAGAGGAGCAAGTACATGCGTAAGCCACTTGGAGCAGCAGGGCGTGGAGGGGCTGGTGCTGTGATTCCCGACTCCGAGTACCGCAATATCACGAGTCTACTAGAGACCGAGGCTGAGCGGAATCGTATACTAGCCAGGAATGGGTACTCTAATCCATCATCGGAAGGAAGGGCTGACTCTATAACACCAAACTCTAACAACAGGATCCTTAGTGCTTCTGGACAGAGGAAAGATGCTGGTATGATATCATGTTTACTATAATCAAGGCTTTGTCTTGTGAGAAAAAGCTCTTTGGGTATTTGGTAAAAATCAATGTAATGCTGCTTTTCAACAAAAACCTAAGGTAAATTACATAAATCTTATCGTCACTTTTCAACAAAAACCTTGTAACTGCAGCTTGTTTTAAGCTGCAGTTAGGATGTTTTTGTTGAAAAGCGACTGTAAGATTTATTACGTAATTTACCTTTTGTAAGCTGAATTCAGACATGCATAGATTGTAGGTTAAAGTCGCTCTGCATATTATTATGTAGATGCATATCATATTCTTTATTTCCTGCAAAATAATGTGCTATCTGAATCAGCATGACATTCACAGAATATGGGAAAAATATTTGATTATTCTAATTGTATTTGGCAATTGAATTAATATAACTCCATTTGTTTCGTAGCAATTTGTTGCCAAATTGAGTTGCATGAATTTTCACAGATAATGGAGTTATATCTACATAAAAAAATACCAATTTTGATATCTTGATATGTTTAAATAATTAGAGAATACCCAAAGGTCTGTTTTTCTTTGACATTACCAATATGGGGGAGAGATATATTGAAGTGCATGCCATTGTGTAATTGTGGGGTCTTTTGCAATAAGTAAAGCAGAATCAGTTTTCAATGCACATGTTATTTTACATTGAAAATTTAATGGAGAAATGTCTCTATCTATGTGAAAGGTCTCTAGAAGATTGAAAGTAATTATCATCTGATGAAGTTTATTTCCTCATTTAAAAGAGCAATAGGTTAAGAAAAGGAGTTTTGCTACTCAATGTTATCCAAGGTTATCCTAGCTTTAATGACAAACCTTCAAATCATTTCCAATGAGCCTTGTTCAGTCTATTCTTGAATATCAAATTTTTCTGTGCTCTCCTTTAAATTCTATGCCCCTCCTATCAAGAAATAAACATATGCAAATGCATCTTGTTTGGATGTGTGCTGGTATGACCAAGTACTTTAATATGTTCCAGGTTTGAACAAAGTTACTCTTACATTGCGAGGCTCCCTCACCCTTGCTGAAAAATGGCTTTTCCACATTAATGAATCCTATGACAAATAGCACCCACACTAGCATGGTTTGATATTCTTTCTATGTCGATATGGTGTGAAGGGATTGGTGTTGGGGTGTGCTTTATTCTTAAACAAGAGGCACATTTCTGATGAAGACATTTCCTCATAGTCATCTAGATTCAGTGAAACAAAGTTTCTAAAACACTCTCAAAGTAAATTGTCAGAAAGAAAATGAAGATGAAAATATCTTTTGAATGAGATACAAGTACACCTAATGTTCACTTTGCTTTGTCAAAGATACAATTATGATACTTCTTTAGTAGGATATTTTTCTTTCGTTGAACATTCAATGATACTCTAAGAAGAAGTTTAGAATAGAAATGATAGCTGGTGCTGAAAAGATATTAAACAATATTTTAAGAACATCAGTAATATCATCACTGTATAAAACACTTGTTCTAAGAAGGAGATATTTTCTGTCATGACATTTATTTGTTGTTTAGTTTAGGTAAGAATAGAAACTTGAAGGTAAAAAATATATTCTTCTAGTAATGTGAAAAGCATACCCCAGCACCAAGATCTTAAAAGTATTCCAACATTATGTAGTTGCATGAATGGATAAATGTACACAATCTGTTTGACATCCCAATGATTAAATGCTGTGAGTGACTATACTATGTATATTCAATTCAGGACATTAAACATTGGGTCAGCAGTTTCTTTATTGACACACCTATAGCAACCTCTTGCAAGATGGCCATTTTTACCTTCTCGGTCATTAGATGTCCCATATTTTGTTTATTGTGTAGAATACATAGAAATATAATGTATTGTTCACAAGATTAAGAGCATGCTAATCTTCTTCCTGTACATCATTTTATATATGCAAAATTATAGTACAAACTATGTCCCATATGTTGAATGGGGGTCTATTGTCTCTTTCGAACAACAAAGTTTCAGTGAAATTTTTACTATGAGGAATTGTTTTTGCCATGCTGGACTTTCAACTAACCCCAGACTTTAGGGTGGTTTGTTTTTATTGTTTTGTTTTTAGAGATGAAGAGCCAACCTGAGGTTAAGACAAAATATGTGAATGAAACCTCTGGTATGTCATATGTGTTATTTATATGTGCTGTTCTTTTGTTTAATAGATCACATATAGTAAACAGAAATTTGGCTCTATAAACAGGATGCTTTTAAAGTATGCAATGCATATGAACACGTATGTGTATAAGAAAGCAAAGTTGAAAGCAATTTTACTGACAGAACAAACTTTATAATAATTTTTCTGTCATTTTATTTAGAAAAGCATGGATTGACCATATAGTCTAAAAGTAATAGGAATGGAGTGGTCAAAAAGCACTACTGATCTATATGGGACATTTGAACCTTTTCTTAAACTCATTTAGTGAAATATGTTTTTCATTTCAAATTAGTTATTTGGATAGAGCATTCATGGTAACTTACTGTATGATTCACTGAACCCCTTTCCAGCTGAATTCTATTAGAATGCCAGTTTAATACCTACATTATCATTTGCTGTCAAATTCCGATTTTTAAAGCAGAAATAAATGAAGATACATTCTTGCTGTGTTGCAAGAGCATTTTACAAATGGAGATGTATTTTATGTCTACAATCCAACATTATTGTATGTCTGCAACCCAAACATCTTAACAACAGTTGTATCTAAGATGTTATGGATGCTGAATTAATGATTGTAATGTGATGCATGTAGTAAAAAAGCTAAATACCTATTCATGATGATAGGTACACAACAAATTGCATTGCCATCATAAAACAAAATAGTATTATGTAAACTGTCAGTTGGGAAGAGGTTACAGAAAATTGGGTATAGATCGTAACTAAGGTTGAGGAATCTAAAAGTTATTACCTAATTTTTCACGTGTAGTATGTATTTGGTTAAGGAATCTTAACCCTTTCCCAAATGACAAAATTTGAGGGGGGTCCAATTTGAAAGCTGCTGCAGACGACAAAATAAGAGTTTATAAATGTAAAAATTGTGTAAAATGTATCAAAGAAAATATTGAGGCAAAAGGAGAAACTGCTGGTTATCAGCAGTTTCTTCTTTTGTCTCAATGTTTTCCCAAGCCTTTTATGATAGGGATGTCAAAACCAGGTCTTGTTTGGGAAAGGGTTAAACAACTCGTAAATTGACATGCATGCTTTTGGGTATATAAATTTTTTATCTAAAATAGTAATTTTACTTGTATGTTTTAGTTTAAGGAATCTAGAATTGTAATTTCACATGTATGTTTTGGGTCTGTGTTTCAGCTAACTACAGACTGTAAGTCTGATCAATTGTGGTTTTGTCTAATTTGTAACCACCCAAACCTCGCAGCCGCAAAATGGTTCTTATGGCAATTCACCTTCTACGTAAATCTAAATCTTGTGGGTTTTTTTTTAAGAAAAGAAAAAAAGATGGACATGGTGTTAGAATTACATTTAATTTTAAGCTATCTAAAAATATTTGTTTGTGCCAGACAGCTTAGAAACTGCCAAGCAAAAGATGAACAATATGTCTTGTTTGTTCCTTGTCAAACAGATGAACTCTTGTACCTGTCTAAATTGAAAGTAAAGTTTTGACAACAAATGAAATGCTCCTTTAATGAAAAAACATTGATTTGTTGGGTCAACACATTTCCTTAGAAGGTTGTTGGGAAAAGAAGAAATTGTCTTCAGTATTTTACAATAAGAGTTTTTAGCTCGACTTTTGGAAGAAAATGAGAGCTTACACTGTCACCCGGGCGTTGGCGTCGGCGTTGGCGTCGGCGTTGCAACCAAGGTTAAAGTTTTTTCAAACATCAATAACTTCCATACTATCAAAGGGATTCAACCCAAACTTGGAATATTTATTCACCATCACACCCTCTACCTTACTACCAGGGCCCATAACCCTGGCTCCACTATATTTGGAGTTATGCCCCCTTTTTACTAAGCAACTTAGAAAGTCGAGTGCGCTGTCTTCGGACAGCTCTTGTTATGTTCTATAAAGTCTTTAGAACTCTTAATGAGCATGCCAAAGAATTATGAACTGTTTAAATGTCACAAAAAATGAATTAGAAAAGCCAAAAACAAAAAAGTGTATGATTTATGTGGTATTGCCATGAAACCATTTTGCAAAAGAAATTTTTCTAGCAGGATTTTATTTGTCATTAATATTCATATCTCAATTGTCAAAGATTTTGTTGTTTAGTAACATTTGCTTTTCAATTGACAGCTTTGTTATGAAATTAATGCTTTGAGAGTATTTTTTAGATTTCATGATTTTATAAACAGGACAAATTTTCTATTTTACGGACATTATTTAAGCAGATTATTTTAGACGTTTTTTTGTTTTGAATTTCCCCATGGTTTATTTTGAGTTACATTAGGTAATTGTTCCTATTTATTACCATTACATGTACCAGCTAGATATGATAATAGCTGACTTAAGATTATTTTTCTTTTTAATTTTTGAATCATTTGTTGATCAATAAGCAAATGCCTAGTTATTTCATTTGAGATTGTGTTTCATTGAAAGTAACTTAAGTTGGTCACGTCTTAAGCAATCACCTTCAGCATTTAATGTGAACACCAATCAATCATTTTATGATTAGAAACATGTTAAAATACTTGAAATATGCATCTCAGGATATATTGTATTTTGATTTTTCCTACTTTGAAAAATGAGTAGGAATGTGGAAAAATAAGGGCATTTAATGGTATCAGAGACTTAATTCCACAGGTCAAAATCAACCTGTGTGTCCGCACTGTTTGTTCAGGGTCCTATCTGCTCTTTTACTGTTGCTAGAAATTATGAATAAGTTGTATGAGGACATCGCAGATACATGTGTTAATCAGACTTGGTGATTTCATAGACTAACCTGGATCAGTATTGGTCTTTGACACCAGAAAGACACTTTTCCATATTCTATCTTTAATAAATGTGACCCGTCATGCTAAAAGGGACCTTATCCGAACTACAAAAATGCAACTTATGACAAAACTTGTCGGACTCACCACAGGTCAACCTGATACTGTATGCGAAAAAAAGAACATATATAGTAAGGTTGGAAAATATTCCAGATTTAGAAAATTACATACAAGTGAAAAGAGTCTGGCTGCGCGGATTGCGCAGACAGACTAGGGTCGATATTTTTCACAAAACCCAGAAGGTCCCTTTTAGCGCAACGGGTCACAAATATTTGAAGGTAATTATGAAATATTTTTTTATCACTTTGTTGTGTGTCACAAGGTTTAAACTTAACATTATTGTGCTGTCTTTTGTATTTAATAATGAATATGTAAATATTTAACCTTTTACCAGGTAATGTACATTTGGACTGGTCCTAATTTGTAGCTGTTGTAGTTACACACAATGTCAGAAGAATGACTTTATGATAAAAGTTGATAACATCACAATAGTTAAAACCAATGATGGAGAAAGACATTATAATGCTTGCAACAAGCATTGTCATCCTAACTCTCTAGTTTTTATTATTATACGCCCGAAGGGTCGTATTATGTTATGGCCCCGCTCGTCCGTCTGTCCGTCCGTCTGTCTGTCCGTCCGTCCGTTAGCAATTTCTTGTGTGCGCAACTCCTCCTACAGTTTTGATCGGAATTTGATCAAACTTGCCACAATAAATCTCCATGGTGTCTAGTTGTGCACCGCGCTTATGGAATTCAGATAACGCTTTTCATTCTTGAATTATCTGCCCTTGAATTAAAAAATGCCCATTTTCTTGTGTGCGCAACTCCTACAGTTTTGATCAGAATTTGATCAAACTTGCCACAATGAATCTCCATGGTGTCTAGTTGTGCACACCGCTTACAGAATTTAGATAACTGTTTTCGTTCTTGAATTATCTGCCCTTGAATTTAAGGAAAAATGCCCATTTTCTCAAAAATGCCCATTTTCTCCTGTGTGCTACTTCTACAGTTTCAACCAGAATTTAATCAAACTAGCCACAATGAATCTCTATGGTGTCTTGTTGTGCAAACAAAATGTTGATAACTTCATGTTTGAATTATCTGCCCTTGAATTGAAAAAATGGCCAATTTTTACTGACAAGCCCCTCTCGGGCGTATATGCGCCGCTCTGCGAAGCTCTTGTTAACACAGGGACGAGGGTTCAAACAGGCTAGAGTATTTGGTAATTGGTTAATATTGCACGAACACTTGTTTCACATGCTGATATTTCATTTAAAGGATATTCTTGGGTCAAATAATTCAGATCATGAGATGATGAACAGCTCAATTTTTAGCTCAACTTTTCGAAGAAAATGAGAGCTTATACTGTCACCCGGGCGTTGGCGTTGCAACAAAGGTTAAAGTTTTTTCAAACATCAATAAGTTCCATACTATCAAAGGGATTCAACCCAAACTTGGAATACTTATTCACCATCACACCTTCTACCTTACTACTAGGGCCCATGACCCTGGCTCCACTATATTTGGAGTTATGCCCCCTTTATACTAAGCAACTTAGAAAGTCGAGCGCGCTGTCTTCGGACAGCTCTTGTTAAATTCATATTTCAAAGATGTGGATATGGTCAAGATGTGAACGAAGTACTGTAGAATGTTCTGACCACGAGCTTCAGGTCTTTTTCAGCTTCAACTTTAATGAAGTAGTATGTAAACTATTGAAATGTGAAGTTAAAACTAGCAGGCAGTAATGAATAAGGTCACACAGTACATATGATTATTCAGTCCTCAGTCCTATTCAGTCTATGCTGCTTGTCAAAGGGCCTGGAATATCCAAGATACTTCACAACAAAGACTAAAGACAAGATTGAAAGCAATACAGAATACTTTGTGTGATTTGTCTAAGAATTGTACATGTACAATCGACACTCGTTATGTCGACATCGGATAAGTCAAATTTTCCCTTAAGTCGAAGTTCAAATCTGGTCCCGTCCTCATCAATATACATAATTTTTTCAAACAAAATAATTTCGAACTGAATATAGCTATTGAAATATAGTAGGAAAAGGATAGAAATTGCTTGAAACGAGCAATTTCTTTCTTTTTCCTACTATATTTCAATAATAATCGTACTTGATTAGTTTCAAAAACGGTCAAATATCAACTTTATCGAAGCCTTACAAAATCGGATGAGTCGAATTCTGGATATGTCGAGTTATTTTGACCGCCCCTCCGACTTCAACACAACGAGTGTCGACTGTACTTACCTGTTATTGAAATTAGATTTATATAATGGGACCAATCTTTGACTGGATTTTCAGGTGTCTATAAAGTGTACAGGGGTAATCATTTTATAATGTAGTTAGTCAAAAGGTTTTGGGAATAAGTAAACTGCCAGAAAAACATAGCACTTGTACCTAGGCATTGAACATGTCAAATCAAAGACTCCTCACTGAAAAATACAATTCTGTAATTTCTTGTTGACCTTCTTACAAATCATTTTGTCATTTGATGGTTTTAGAAAGTCATTCACTCCACTGCAAGACACTCCACTGCAAGAATTGCCAGTATTTAACATAAAGAATTTACTCATGGAAATCATCAAATAGAGTAGATTTATGCTCGAAGTATACTAAATGTTTCATTCATAAATGATCAGATTAGAAAAATTAAAAGAAAAATATGTGACTAAAGTTTTTGAAAAGATATTTTTGAAAAGAGAATAGTATGGACACATATGCACAGAATGCTCCTCTTTTCTTTTTTTCAATTTGAGAAGTATCAAGATGCATAATATATATTGCGCTTCATCACCTTTCATGGTACTCTTGCAACTAGTATTGTATCACCTTAGCAAGTTGACCATATTCCTGGTATCATTAAGTGGAATCCAGACTACATGTTACCTTCATTTAACATTTGTGACCCGTCACGCTAAAAGGGACCTTATCCAAACTCCAAAAATCCAAGTTTTTACAAACTTGTCAGACTAAGCACAGGTAAACCAGATCCCATATGCAAAATGTGAACATATTGTAAGATAGGGACAACATTCCAGATTTAGAAAACTACATAAAAGTGAAAAGTGTCGCCCTAGTCTGGCTGCGCGGACTGCGCAGACAGACTAGGGTCAACATTTTTCACACACCCGATAAGGTCCCTTTTAGCCTGACCGGTCACATTTATTCTGGTTTATTTTTATGCCACCCTTCCCAGGTATGCAGGCAGTCTACCAATCAAACCCACTCTGGAAGTATCATCTGATAGGAGGGCAGGGTAGTGTATCAATTAGTAGATCTAGACTGTTGTGTACCCCCCATACAGGCTCAGTGTATCAGATCAGTGTCAGTAGTAAAGGTAGTCCACCCCTAATGAGATTCATTCAACGTCAGAAATTTTCATGTGAAATCGTTAACATAATTATGTTACATACCTGAACCTATTCAGGCCATGTCGTAAACATTCAAGTAAAATTTTCGACCACTGAATGTTTAAGATGTGACCCAATAACTTGCGTGAATCTCATAAGGGTTGGACTACCTTAATTGTCTGTCTAAATAATGGTAAAGCAATGGAAGATGTAAAATGGGTACAGGAAAGAGGGGCAAATGGGAACTTATCACATGATATGAGAATGTGAATGTAAATGGGATTTATATGAGACTGGATGTGGGAAAGTAAATGTAAATGGGAACAATATGTCACATGATATGGGAAAGTGAAGACAAATGAGATTCATTTGATTAAGAATATGGGAATGTTAATATGAATGGGAATTATATGACACTGAATATGTGATTCAATGTGAAAGTAAATGGGATTACTTAAATAACACCAAGTTTGGGATTTTTTGGTTGTTGACATTGCATTTATTATTACCAGTACTTTAATACTGACTATGACTGATACACTGATGATCAAAACACACAGAAACATAAGGATATTCACTCCCTGACACTTATTTAGCTAATATTCCTATCCTCTATGCAATTTAACCTCCACCGCTAAATAGATTGTTGATGTTTACTATGTAATGGATGTAAATGTAGAAATATTAGGAGTGAAAACAATCATGTTGCTCCTTAGAAAAAAGATAATAAGTAGTAATGCATAGTTTCAGAAAATGGTTAGATTGCAGGTTTGTTAATGTTTAGCAGAATTACAACATAAAATGAAATAAATACAGAGTTTTTTGTAAGAAACGGTTAATAATGAGCTGGACATAATAAGTCCATCACATGTAAAAGCATGTAAAATTTGAATTCATTATTTGTTTTATTTCAAAAGCTTGCCTTATAATTGCACCCCTTTTCCCTCTCACTTTGAATTAAAGTTGGTTATAATAAAGGCTTATAATATATTTGATATTGTCAATGTATGTAAATTTAAAGTGAAAATGTTTTTCCTGTTTTAGGTCAATAGGCAAAAAAAGAGCAAAATTGAAACCTTGTAAAACATCCCTCTCAACAGGTATTCTAGACAAATAAATGCTTCAAGTCTACATTGTTGTGAATCAAGCAATTGCATTTTGAGTACAAATTTATCATGGCAAAAAAAATGTTTCTTTACAACACCGGTTTGCTTCTGACACTTACACTAGCTTCTGTTAAGTTTCATCACACATAATTACATGGTAAAAATAGAATTCATGGTAAAAATAGGTTTTGTAACATGATAACAATAGGTTTCTATTTACAAGAAGGTTAGTTAAGCTTTGAACAAACACGCTTTCTCATGCCTTAGAGCTTTGGTCTCCATTTTTCTTTTGCAAGTGCTCTTTGATCTAGACATTTTCAATTAAACATTCATTTTGATTCACCTACCCACTTATAATTTGCCTAAATCCATGCTTCAATTATTGCCTATTTTTCTAAAATAATGGTTATTTCTTTCAATAGAATTTGCAGCTTGTTATCTTTTCTAAATGCTTGAAATTTGTTTTATCTTCTACCCCATAATTTAGCGTAATTTATATTTAAAATTAAAAATCGAATTTTGAAAATCAACACGCCTAATGAGTATGTTAGCAATCATAAGACTGCCTAAATGTACATATATGGGCCAATATTTGATAATGTTTCTTGATGATTTGATATAGACCTCACTTTACCAAATTATAAACATATTACATCATTTCTGCAGTAAATCACAATAAATCACAGTGAACAATGCCACATAATTTAACAATGCAACTTTATAAGTTTGTATAAGTTTTGGTTGACCTGATTGTACACATATTTCAGCCATAACAAACATGGAAGCCCACTTTGTGAAGCCTGCAATTTCAAGAGGTATATAAACTAGCAAACCAGTCAGTCTGTAGATGTCCTGTAATATTCACAGAATTACTGCTTTTTACTTTGTACTCTGTGATACTACATCTTGTATCAAACATTTTGTAAATCGCTGCTTTTTAACGAAAACCTTGTAACTGCAGCTTAAAACAAGCTGCAGTTACAAGGTTTTCATTGAAAAGCGACGAAATCTTTCTCCCAATACTGATATTTGTAGACGTCAACTTAGTATGCATCTTGAAGGCCTAAATTTTGAACCCAATTGTCTTGCTGACTTTTAAAATTAATCAAAATCCTTACATAGTGGTATAATATGCTGATATAGCGGTATAATGAGTCAGACAGACTCTATATGAATCATGATTTAATGCTAGATTTTCATTAACCATTCATTGACCTAGATTCTACTTGAAATTCCCAGTTTTGTTTGTGTAACAATGCTTTCCAACTCTAACAACAAGTAATTGTCTTATCATATTCACACAGTCATGTAAACTCCGTTTTATACAGAAATGTAACACTTTTATACAATAATGTACTGTTTTGAATAAGGTACTTGATCATGCTCACAATTTTTTATTGTAAAATGGTATGATGCAGTTATTTTATTAACTTTCAAAGAAATGTCTTCTTTTGTATGTTATGACATTTCAATCAAATAGCCTTACTGGTAATGTTTAAAATGTGATCTTGCAGGCCATGCTCATGATTTGTATTGCATTGACTTGTAACAAATTGGGTAAAGGAAACCTAATTGAAGGACTTTTATGGCATATCAGAGCAATTAAGTATATTGATGCAACAAGAGAAAAACACATATCCTGTTCAAGTTGATGTTTATGCAAATGCCATAAGGGTCCTTTGCCATATCCATGCTTAAAATGTATTATGAGTCTATCTGTATGCATAACATTTATCTATTGTTTTTGTGATTCGATTAGCTTGGCATTGTTTGAAATTTATTAATAAAAGAAAACATTGCATCTCAATGTAATAGTATGTATATTATTTGTGTTTTCCGGTATCTTTCAGACCTGCCACGATTTCCTTCCCAGCACGGGCCCGGGCTGTCTGTAGTATCAGGTATGATTCATCATTTGCCGTAATTATTCTAACAAGTGCCAGGATATTTTTATTTAGATTTTTGTTTAAAAGGAAAACAAATCCAGTGTTGATTAATGGACTTGACATTAACCAAATTTGGCAAAGTATTGATACAAGGAATGCAAAATTTTGAGATGAAATTGATTTGTTTGAAACAGATTTGTGACTGGAAATCTCTCTTTATACATCCCACCTACCAAGAAAAGGGGGTATATTGGTTTCACCATGTCTGTCTGTTTTTTTTTGTGTGTCCGTCCATCAACTTTTTCGTTTCCGTGCTCTAACTCAAGAACCTTTTGACCTAGGATCATGAAACTTTACACAGTTGTTGCCAATGATCCAAGGACATGCCCATTTGTTTTTGGGTCATGAATGTCAAAGGTCAAAGTTGCAATTGGACTTTGTTTAAAATCTATTCCTGTGCTCTAGGTCAAGAACTGTTTGACCTAGGACCATGAAACTTAGTACAGTTGTTGCTGTTGACCCAAGGAGGTGCCCTATTGTTTTTGGGTCATCAAGATCAAAGTTCAAGGTCACGATTGGACTTTGTTTAAAATCAGTTTCTGTGCTCTAGGTCAAGAACCGTTTGACCTAGGACCATAAAACTTTACTCAGTTGTTGCCCTTGATCAAAGGAGATGCCCTTAGTTTTTGGCTCAAAGGTCAAGGTCTGTGGACTATGTTTAAAATCCGTTTCCATGCTCTAATTCAAGAATCAAGTGGGGGTATTTGTCCGCTTTGCAACAGTTCTAGTTGTAAATGATTTTACCCAAGTTTTGTATTTGCATCTAAAGCCTCTCTTATTACTGGTCATACATGCTCCTGTGAGCGGTCTGCGTCTAAAATTTAGGCCTAGCCTTGTGTGATGTTGTGTCACACGCACAAGTATTGTTTGGTGAACGCAAACAAGAAGCAGAATGGACGTAGCAAAGAATTGACCAGACAATTCTTCGCTACAACCATTCTGCGTCTTTTTAGATTGCCAGGAGCATGCAAGAGCCTCTCTTACAACCTCTTGTGCGTCCTTATAAATCACATGTCTTCAGAGATTTTTGGAAAAATCACCAAAGACAAACAACTTATATGGATGCACAACAGGTTGTAAGAGAGGCTTTAGCCTTATGCATTGAATTTGTAGGTCCAGCCCCAGTTATACAGCGACCTGATCTAGGTATGGCGGACACATTGACCCTCAGTGCCGGTTCCCAGTCAAGGATCGGGTCTCATAATTCATCTGTACATGACCATCTGAATGTGAAGTCTAACACCGCTAACCTACGGTCAACCAAGTCACAACGAATTAGGGGTGCCAGTAATGAAATACGCCTACGACAAATGCAAATGAGGGAACATCATGCTATTGCATATAGCTGAAACTGAGTTACTATTGGCTACCTTGAGCCTAAGCTAGTGTTGTTTGGAACGAATACAATATAGTGTGATAGAAAGACAAAGAATCAGTTTCTATGGCTGAATCAGTCAAGTGGATATTAATCCATCTCATGCCAATGCTAGGATATTCTGGCTTTCATGGGTAGCATTGACACAGATCAGCCTGCACACAAGAATAGTGTAGTCTGATTGTGGTCCACACTTCTAGATTGTTCTGTACCCAGTTGAGAATGGTTTGATATTCATCTAGACACTGTGTAACTCTTTCCCAAATGACACAATTATACGGTTGTCCTATTAGAAAACTGCTGCAGACAAAAAATGGAAGCTGATAAAGATAGGAATTTTGTAAATATACCGCGGAAAATATTGAGGCAAAATGAGAAAATGAAGATTACCAGTATTTTCTTCTTTCGCATCAATGTTTTTCCAAAGTTTTTCCTACCATGAACATCAAAACCAAACCTTATTTGGGAAAGGGTTAAACAACACAACTGCCAAGTGAATGTAGCTCATACCAAAATACACCTTGTGAATAGTTGTATGTCATGATCTCAAAAGATCTTTGTTTATTCAATTTGTGTTTTGATGTTCTTAAAAATGTTTTCGGGTAAGTACAAGGACCTTCGACACAACAAGAAATTGATCATAAGGGACAGGACTGTGTAGACCTAGGTCAAAGCCAGTAAACTCTGGCACAGGACGACAAAGGCTATTACCTTTTCCGCCTACATAAATCCCTTTATGCAAAACAATGCATTTCTCAGATAATCCCTTTTTGCATGGTATGCATGTGCAAGGCACCTAATTCTTCATCAATCTCATATCAGTTTATGAAACAGTATTAATTTTTAAACCCGAAATTGTAGACATTTTCAGTAGCGTTTTTAGTTATTTCTTAGATTTAAATGAATGTGCACATAGTTTTATGTATAAAAATTGTATACGGGTGGAATTATGTCTTGTTTAGCTTGCAAATTATGAGTCTTACTATGAAAAAGTTGACATTAACGCTTTTTGAAACAAGACATGGTTGTCAGTTGCTAATAGGAAAATATTGGAAAAAGATTGAGGCATAAGAAGAAAATTCTGATGACAAACATTTTTTTACTTTTGCCTCAATATTTTATACGTTTTTCATGCAAGAGTTATGCTCTTTGCTCTATAAATTTTGTCATCTGCAGATCTTTTGAATTTTGTCCAGCCTAAAGTTTTATTTTTAGGAAAGGGTAAAAGAAAAGAAAGCGCTGAGCAAGGTAAAGGAGAAATAGATGATATCCACTGTCATCTTTTCTGTCAATACTTTTGATATAACATTCAATTTTTTTTCTGAAGTTATATGAAATTCGTAAGCTAGAACTACTACCTTCATTTTAGAACAGTCTGTTATTTTGTTGTTGAGAAAAGATGAAACAGACCTAAGGGTCACTTTTAACCCTTTGCCAAACGCCAACAATTCGGATTTTCTAATATGAAAGCTGCTGCAGGCGACAATATAGACAATAATGAAGACAGGATTTTTATACAATACACAGTAGAAATTATTGAGGCAAACAGTGAAAATCCTGATTATCAGCATTTTCTTCTTTTGCCTCAATATTTTTCAAACCTTTTCTAAGCATGCAAAGGGCAGATCTAGCAGGGATGGGAAAGGTGTTTGGGGTGTTTGGATACACCCCTGGCATTGGCTGGAATTTTAAATTACATATTCAACTTATTTAAAGTCATCATTTTGGCTTGGACCCCTCTGGAAAAAATCCTGGATCCCGCTTTGCATGCAATAATACATTTGGGTACCTTCATATTGAACTTGAATTAATTAATGATTTAGAAATAGACCAAATGTTGAAGAAAAAGAATGAAATGTTGAATTATAAATGGCAACTGCGTACAGTAATGTTGTTTTTATATGAACCTGACTGTGATAGTTCTTGTGATAAAATGTTTTTATCAAAATTATTTTTAAAGTTTAAGAGCTGTTTTAGTTGCCCATGTTCAGGCCCCTATTTCTCGAAAAAAAACTTAAGTACATACTCATGAGAACATGCTCAATTTCAAAAAATACTCATCAATGTTGAAGGGTATTCGATTGAAGTTCATGTGGATTTCGTGCGATTTGAGCACGGTGCTCAGATTTGAGCATGAGAACGTACTTAAGTATTTTCGAGAAACCAGGGCCAGGTGTCAAGTAAATCCTTTCCCAAACAAGACAGGGTTTTGTCATCCCTAGTGGAAAAGGCTTGGGAAAAGATTGAGACAAAAGAAGAAACTGCTGATAATCAGCAGTTTCTCCTTTTGCCTCAATATTTTCTGTGCTATTTTGTACACAAATCCCATCTTAACCAACCACACATTTTGTGGTCTGTGGCAGCTTTCAAATTAAAATGGATTAGAATTTTACTGTTTGGGTAAGGGTTTTTCCCAGACCTATGCTTTATTTTACCTTAACCCTCAACCCTTTCTCAAATGACAAAATTTCAGGGTTTTCCAATCAACTCTTTCCAAAACAAGATTTGGATTGATGCCTGTCACAGAAAAGGCTGGGAAAACATTGAGATAAAAGAAGGAAATGCTGATAAGAAGCATTTTCTTCTTCTGCCTCAGTATTTTCTGTGCTATACAGTAATACTTCACACAAGTCTAATCTTCATTAACATCTATTCTGTGGCCTACATCAGCTTTGCATTAGACCACCTTAAAATTTTGCCATTTGACAAAGGGTTAACAAACTGCCATTTCATAAGTATCATGTAATACATCTTGATAGACATTCCTTGAGTCCCTAAATCAGTAGATAGGGACTTTTCATGTAAACATTTTTGAAAATGAAGAAATTGCTTGTTGCCACAATTTTTTCTACCAAAAAAAGAAAGATTTTTAAAATTTCATCAAACTTAAATTCTTGTCTGCAACACTTAACAAATTGGAACAGTCTAAAATTTTGCCATCTGGAAATGGGTTCATTGTTTGTCTGCATTTCTGTCTGTGTACAAATGTTCAAATATGCAGTATTGTAATGAATTATCAAATATTATGATAAAAAATTCATGGTAGAAGTTTTCTGTTTATCTGTCGTTTGCACTATGTTTCCGATTTAAACCTAGATTAAGCTTTATAGACAAACTTATTGCTTAACCCAAGTTAAACCCATTACCAGATGACAAAAAGATGACTCGTCCAAATTCAAAGATGTTGCAGACAACATAATCAAGTGTATTGAATTTTACATTCTTTCGTGTTTTTGTGTAGAAAACATTGTGGTATAAGAAGAAATTTATACTTTTTTTTTCTTCATGAAATCAGGCAATCTTATTATTCTAGATCCGTCCATTCACATTGTGTCATATAGTTAAACCTAGGGTGGTAATGACAAACTTATGTTTTAACTTGGCTCTAACTTTAAATTGATTTTATACAACTGGGTTTTGTTTATGCTGAATCTGTCCATAATATTCATCAGCTACATTTGCAAATAGCAAAACTGCAGCTTGAATAAGCTGCAGTTAGGGCTTTTTTTGAATGTACCCAACAATATATTGTTTTAAAGGAAAACAATTTCATACAATCAAGTTACCCCTATAACAAACACTCTAGTACTTTTTGATGATACCACGTAGAATTAGGGAATTTCAGTTTAAGAGCTGTTGTACATTACAGAATGCTTGTTGAACAAGGCAGGATCTTTGTACAATGAAGTTGGAAATAAGTCAAATAACCATTTTTAGTTTGTTAAAGGGTTAGAATCCTGCAA
The DNA here is from genome assembly GCA_963680895.1 of Fragum sueziense. NCBI lineage: Eukaryota > Metazoa > Mollusca > Bivalvia > Cardiida > Cardiidae > Fragum > Fragum sueziense. The sequence continues at coordinate 21,567,158 of OY804598.1, read as the reverse complement.
ACTTTTTTTTATACATGAGAGTGTAAATGTTACAATCAGGTTGATTTATTTGAATTTTATTGTTGTCTTGTTACAAATGTGAAGTTCAATTGTGAAGGGTTATACAGAAAGAGATTTTCTTGGATTGGAGTCATCGTTACTTTGTTAAAAAATATTGCACTAGTTTTAACCCCCTCCCAAACAAGTCCTGTTGTTGATGTCTCTTGTAAAGGCTTAGGAAAATATTGAGGCAAAAGAAGAAAATGCTGATAACTAGCATTTTCTCCTTTTGCCTAAATGCTTTCTTTCCTGCTTTTAAAAAAGAATCCCATCTTTATCAACATCTGTTTTATTGTCTGCAGCAGTTTTCAAATTGGACCACTCTAAAATTGTGCCATTTTGGAAAGGGTTAAATCTGTCAGAGATTGCAAAATTTAAGCTTACCATTTGAAAGAAGTCAGATTGATAGATATATGTCAGAAAACATATGAGCCAGAATCTGGTAAAACGTCCTTTATGGCATTTGAGAACAACTTGGACCAAGATCAGCCGTATGCAAAGTCTGATCAGGATCCATGCTGTCCTCAAATAGCTTCTTCATGATTTGTAGTAACTGTAAGTGAGTAGCATGGATCCTGATCAGACTGCTCTTAGGTATATACTGATCTGGAAACATGGTTGTCTTATAACGGACCCTTTTCCCGATCCTGGCTCATATGTATGTGTTGAGAAGAAGAAAATGTTGAAAAGTGATAGTTTCTGCCTTTTTCCACCTTGTTCAAAGCTTTTTCTCTTAACCCCTTTCAAAACTGCAGAACTTTTTACCTGTTTGAATGCTGCTGTAGGCAAAAAAATAGGTATACATAAATATATAATTTGAGCACATTATAGTAGAGGGAAAAGAAGAAATGCTGATTGTTCTACGTCTGAAATTTAGGCCTAGTTTTACATTGCTCACACATTAAACACACATGCAAAGTACTTCCTTGATGGACACAAACACAACGCAGAATGGAAGTAGCAAAGAATTGACCTGACAAATCTTTGCTATGAGCGCTCAAGAGCCTCTCTTACAACCTGAAATGCGTCCTTATTAATTGTGCGTGATGATTTATAAGGACACACAACAAGTTGTAAGAGAGGCTTAACCGTCAGTAAATTGGCAAGGTGCTGTAATTTTTCGCTGATCCAAGAAAATCTCTTTGTGTACTACTTATCACAATGATAATGTATTTGTAAAGTGCCAACCTCAAATATTTATTTAAGTTTTTATTTTAAGTGATTTAGAACCTGTGTTTTGTTGATATAAACGGTAACTTAAACAGTCATTATTGCACATAAAAATTTCAAAATCAGAATGTGTCGAGTATTTTTTTCATTTTCCACAATTATTTCTACCAAGAATGACATAAAAATGTAGATTTTTTCACTTGAAATTGAACCAGTCTAAATTTTGCGGTCTGGTAATGGCGTGGTGGTGGGTACATGGAACATGTAACACATGAGTTGTTGGTTCAATCCCCAACCAAATTATAAGAAATACCCACTTTGATGGCAGACCACTTATGACAGCTTCAAGCATTTCGGTTGAAGTAAGAGAGTTGTCTGCCAACAACATTGCTTAGCCTATAAGGAGCCCCCTAACTGGTCACAAAAATAGGCCAGACTCTAAGGTAACAGTCCAAAGTGGATTTTCAAACTTATGGTAGTTTGACGACATGTGACTGAAATATGGATTTTATGAAGCAGTCAGTCCGCATTGCTAAATTTTGGGCTGAAATTCGACATGTCGGCAAAACGGCGAAGTGGATTAGCTATCTTTTGGCACAGTGGTTGTTGGTTCACAGACATGCTGGAAATGTGGATCTCCAGAGGCCCGCTTTTGGTCAAAGTGGATTTGCAAACTTATGGCAGTAAGAGTTTGCTGACATGTTTGAAATGGGGATTTTATGAAGCCCAATTTATGGCCATAATACGGCATGTCAGCAAAGTGGATTTGCCATCTATAAATGGTAGTAGCAGACATGTCAGAAACGTGGATTTATGAAGCAAGTAAAAAAAAAAAAAAAAAAACCAAACAGGGCCATTATTTGACATGTCTGCAAAGTGGATTTGTAAAATTATGGTAGTTTGCCGACATGTCTGAAACTTTCATTTTTTGAAGCAGTAAGTCCCCAAAGCCCAAATTTGGGCCATGAATTAACATGTCAGCAAAGTGCAAGCTAATGGCAGTTTTCATGAAGCAGGTTCCTAAGAGCCTGGGCCATCATTCAACATGCCGGTGGCCCAAAATTTGACTTTGGTGACTTACTGCTTCATAAAATTCAAGTTAAACTCTTTCCCAAACGACAAAATTTTAGGGTGGTCCAATTTGAAAGCAGTCTTGGACGACAAAACATATTGAAAAGAAAAGGATGTGTGAACAAAACAGCACAGAAAATATTGAGACAAAAGGAGAAACTGTTGGTCATCAGCAGTTTCTTTTGTCTCAATGTTTTCCCATGCCCTTTCTATTAGGGACGTCAAAACCAAGTCTTGTTTGGGAAAGGGTTAAGACATGTCGATGGACTTCCATAGTTTGCAAATACACTTTGCCGTCATGTCGAATGATGACCCAAAATGGGCTCTGGGGATCTGCTTCATAAATCTATGTTTCCGACATGTCTGCAAACTGACAAAAGCTGGCAAATCCACTTTGCTGACATATCAGATTATGGCCCAAAATTGGGCTTTGAGGACTTACTACTTCATAACAGTAAACTGACGTAAGTAGAATGATTGCACAAAGTGGGCTTTGGGAGGACCTGATTCATTTTTCGCCCACGTCTGCAAACTGCCATAACCTGGCAAATCTTTGCCGTTATTCCAATGATGGCCTATTTAAGTCTTAGCAAGATGTTTGCATGGATGAAATATCAATTTAAATTTGTCGAGTCTTTTTTGTGTAGAAAATACTGTGGGAAATGAAGAAATTGTTTGTCACAAGTATTTTTCTCATTTTCCACAATGTTTTCCACAGCCATTATCTTGTGGGGAGTCAAAAAGAGTCAATGTATAGAAATGGGTTAAAAGCTCCTGCAGTTGACAAACCATGTTGATGATGATAGTATATTATTGAAGAAACAAGAGCTGCCCGCAGACACAAAAACAGCTTAACTCCAAGGTCAAAGTCTCGAATGAAAGGTCTTGGCAGGAGGCATATAATTTATGTGTGAAATATGAAGGCTCTATCTCTAATAGTGCCTATAATATAGACCAGGTTAAAGTGTTTTAAGAGTAGATCAAACTCCAAGGTCGAGGTCACTAGGTCAGAGATCATGGTCACAAATGAAAGGTCTTGTCGAGATGTATCTATGTATGAAATATCAAGGCTGTATCTCTAATAGTGCCTGAGATATAGACCAGGTTAAAGTTTTTTCAAAAGTAGGTCAAACTCCAAGGTCGAGGTCACTAGGTCAGAGATCATGGTCACAAATGAAAGGTCTTGGTGGGAAGTATGCGTTTGTGAAATATGAAGGCTGTATCAGTAATAGTGCCTGAGATGTAGACCAGGTTTAAGTTTAGGAAGCGACCGAACGCTGACTTGACGCCAACACTAGGGCTTTGACATTAGCTCCCCAGACATGAAGTCCTGTCTCGCTAAAAACAGTAATTGCTGGTTATCAGAATTTTCCTCTTTTGCTTCAATGTTTTCACAAGTCTTGTCAATTAACAAAATATTGCATTTTAAAAACCATTACCCCTCTTATTTGTAGCTCTGAATTTTGTCATTACAGCTGCCCAATCACAAGGTGCACTGATGTGCTAAGAAAGACAAAATGCTACAGAATTCAGCTATCTAACATTTAATCTAAAACTCATAGACAAATATAACAGTACATTATATTCATACATGTATAAGCTACCATAGGAAATTGTGTCCGTTCTCATTTCATAATTGTTAGTTTCTTTATTTCTATTTGTGACCCACCACACAAAAGGACCTTCTGTGTAGTGTGAAAACTATATTCCCTGGTGAATCTGTGCAGCCTGACTAGCATTGATACTTTTCCCTTTAACCCATTACCAGACGACAAAATTTTGGACTGTTTCAATTTGAAAGGTGTTGTAGACGACAATTTCAAGTTGATGAAATTTCAACTAGACAGCCCTGGCGGTCTGGACGCGCTCCACAGGCCTGATTGTTTGTCTTGTTGAATGTAATATCAAAGGTTCAGGCTGCGCAAACAAGCAAATGCATGACCAAGCTGATAATTACAAGCAAGTATGATGGTATGGTCAGTAAGATTCTGTGAAAGTTCTGTATTGATTATTTAATACTAATGGTTGTAAAAGTGAAAATAAAGCTGTAAATAGCAATTAACTTGTGACGTAAAATTCAGATCAAGCTGAAAATTACACTAAAGCAAGAAATTATGATCACCAACATTCTGTACAAGTTTCGTATTCATTGGTCAATATTTGTAGTTGCTAGAGTGAAAGCAATGTCAAAATAGAGCCAAAAATAACAATTTTGTCAATTTCAAGGGCACATAACTCATGATGTAAAATTCAGATCAAGCTGAAAATTATACCAAGGCAAGATCTTATGGTCACCAACATTCTGTACAAGTTTTGTCTTGATTGGTCAATATTTGTAGGTGTTAGAGTGAAAACTATGTCAAAATAGAGCCGAAAATGGCAATTTCGTCAATTTCAAGGGCACATAACTCATGATGTAAAATTCAGATCAAGCTGAAAATTATACCAAGGAAAGATCTTATGGTCACCAACATTCTGCACAAAGTTTTGTCTTGATTGGTCAATATTTGTAGTTGCTAGAGTGAAAACAATGTCAAAATAGAGCCGAAAATGGCAATTTTGTCAATTTCAAGGGCACATAACTCATGATGTAAAATTCAGATCAAGCTGAAAATTATACCAAGGCAAGATCTTATGGTCACCAACATTCTGTACAAATTTTGTCTTGATTGTGCAATATTTGTAGATTTTAGAGTAAAAATAAAGTCAAAACCAGCTATTTTTGAAGTTCAAGGGCAGATAACTCAGGTTATTCAAATTCAATCCAAATTCTTTGAAGGAATCTGAGAGAGGGTCACCCAATGATCATTCCTGTGAAGTTTGATTGAAATCCATCCAGTAGTTTCTGAGAAGAAGATTTTTAAAGAAAAAGTTTATGGACGGACGGACGGACGGACGCACGACGGACACACCGCCATGACAATAGCCCGCTGGCCTGAAGGCCAGTAGAGCTAAAAATCTTTACATTTTGGGTAAGAAAACATTGTTAACAAGAATTGTCCGCGGACAATAAAGCTCGCCCAAACGAGAGCTTGTCACAAAATAAAGTCATTTCCTAGGTCAAGGTAAAAAGGTCATGGCCCAAAATGAAATTTTGTAAAAGTAGGTCAAGCTCCATGTCAAGGTCACAAGGTCACAGGTCATGGTCAAATGTGAACTGTGTTGGAATGAGGTGTCCGTGTGTGAAATATCACGGCTATAGGTGTAAAAGGACATGAGTTATAGGCCAAGTTAAAGTTTTTTGAAAGTAGGTAAAACTCCAAGGTCAAGGTACAAGGTCACCGTCAAATGTGAACCGTGTTGGTAGGTGTCCATGTGTGAAATATCAAGGCTGTAGGTGCAAAAGGACATGAGATATAGGCCAGGTGAAAGTTTTTTAAAAGTAGGTCAAACTCCAAGGTCAAGGTCACCAGGTCCAAGGTCATGGTCAAATGTGAAAAGTGTTGGTAGGAGGTGTCATTGTGTGAAATATCAAGGCTGTAGGTGTAAAAGGACATGAGATAAGGGCCAGGTTAAAGTTTTTTAAAAGTAGGTCAAACTTCAAGGTCAAGGTCACCAGGTCCATGGTCATGGTCAAATATGAAAGGTCTTGGTGGGAGGTGTCCATATGTGAAATATGAAGGCTGTAGGTGTAAAAGGACATGAGCTATAGGCAAGGTTAAAGTCTTTTAAAAGTAGGTCAAACTCCAAGGTCAAGGTCACAAGGTCCATGGTCATATGTGAATCATGTTGGTAGGAGGTGTCCATGTGTGAAATATCAAGGCTGTAGGTGTAAAAGGACATGAAATATAGGCCAGGTTAAAGTTTTTTAAAAGTAGGTCAAACTCCAAGGTCAAGGTCACAAGGTCCAAGGTCATGGTCAAATGTGAATGGTGTTGGTAGGAGGTGTCCATATGTGAAATATCAAGGCTGTAGGTGTAAAAAGACATGAGATATAGGCCAGGTTAAAGTTTTCTAAAAGTAGGTCAAACTCCAAGGTCAAGGTCATGAGGTCAAAGGTCATGGTCAAATGTGAATGGTGTTGGTAGGAGGTGTCCATATGTGAAATATCAAGGCTGTATGTGCAATAGGGCATAAGATATAAGCCAGGTTAAAGTTTTTTTAGGCCAGGTTAAAGTTTTTTAAAAGTAGGTCAAACTCCAAGGTCAAGGTCACAAGGTCAAGGTCTCAAATGAAAGGTCTTGATGAGAGGTATCCACATGTGAGATATGAAGGCTGTAGGTGTAATATGGTATGAGATATAGGCCAGGTTAAAGTTTTTTAAAACGGTCAAAAAGTGGGTCAAACGTCGAGGTCACAAGGTCAAAGGTCATGGCCTCAAATTAAAGGTCTTGGTTAGAGGTACCCACAGGTGAAATATGAAGGCTGTATCTCTAACAGGGCATGAGATATGGGCCAGGTTAAAGTTTTTGCGGACGCCGACGCCGACATCCGGGGGTATGACAATAGCTCTTCCGAGACTATCGTCCCGGGCAAGCTAAAAATGAAAAATTGCTTGTCACAAGCAATTTCTTCATATTCCACAATGTTTTCCCAAGCCTTTTCTGGTGCGGGAGTCAAAAGGCGTCTCTGTGCAGTAATGGGTTAATAGTACTTTTCTCAATCTAGAATGTTTTCCCTATCTTGAAATATCGTCGTTGTAAATGCAAAACCTCGTATGTCGATTTGTGCAATTTTCAAAGTACAAACTTGTGTACCCAGTTAAGACAATTCTTGCAGGTTTTGGGATATTTGTACTTAACAGTATTAATGACGCATTATTTGTGAACAAAATTTCCAAATTTCAAGTAAAACATTTCAGTTTGAGAAAAGTTATTACACTTTTTTCCATCCCCTTTAAAATTTCCAAAATTCGAGATACAAGGTTTTGCATTTACAACGACGATATGTTCATTTTCCAAATGTGAAATCTAGTTGACCTCTGACGAATCTGATGCTTCTGTCAAAATTTGGATTATGACAAGATTTGACATTGTCCCTTTTACTGTGACAGGTTCTATATAAATAACAAGAGCTGTCCGAAGACAGCCCGCTCGACTTTCTAAGTTGCTTAGTATAAAGGGGCATAACTCCAAATATAGTGGAGCCAGGGTCATGGGCCCTGGTAGTAAGGTAGAGGTTGTGATGGTGAATAAGTATTCCAAGTTTGGGTTGAATCCCTTTGATAGTATGGAAGTCATTGATGTTTGAAAAAACTTTAACCTTTGTTGCAACGCCAACGCCAATCCTGACGCCCGGGTGACAGTATAAGCTCTCATTTTCTTCGAAAAGTCGAGCTAAAAATGATACTTTTCCTCGAGCGAGAATTATTTATACATGTATCAGTACATAGAGTTTCTAAAAGATTTATCAGATCTTATTCCTTGATAATTAAATAGTAATTGCAGGACTTGAACCCTTTCCCAAACAATAATAATCTAGACTGGCCCGAATAAAAAGGGCAAAATCAATACCAACTCATTGAGAAATTCCTAAGCTATAGCACAGGAAACCTTGAAGGAAAAGAAGAAAATGCTGATCATCAGCATTTTCTCCTTTTCTTGCAAGTTTTTTTACATCAATATAATTAAGTCTTCAAAAGGTACTACTGCTTGGGAAAGGGTTCAAACACATAATGGAAACTATACAATTGAAAATATGCTGTAAAGGGGCATTGTAAAAAGAGGGACATTAAGAAAATAATGGAATAAAATGGAAATGTATAGATCTAAATTGATATGCAAAACATTGAAAAATAAGAAGAATAAAAACAAAATTTGCCATTCCATAGGATTCATCAACATTATATACTGGTAAGCAATTATCAACCTTTTCCAACAAGAGCTGTCCGAAGACAGCGCGCTCGACTTTCTAAGTTGCTTAGTATAAAGGGGGCATAACTCCAAATAGAGTGGTCCCAGGGTCATGGGCCCTGATAGTAAGGTAGAGGGTGTGATGGTGAATAAGTATTCCAAGTTTGAGTTGAATCCCTTTGATAGTATGAAAGTTATTGATGTTTGAAAAAACTTTAACCTTTGTTGCAACGCCAACGCCGACGCCAACGCCGACGCCCGGGTGACAGTATAAGCTCTCATTTTCTTCGAAAAGTCGAGCTAAAAACGGCAAAAATTCAGACAGTTCCAATATAAAACTACTGCAAAACGGATATCAATAGATACAGTTTGTGTACAAAAGAACATAGTAATGTAGTGTTTAGTAACATTTTCTTCCTAATGTTGTCAAAGGCCTTTTGTATTTTGAATCTCAAAACCAGGTCTTGTGCAGGAAAAGTTTAACCCTTTCCAAAACAAGACCTGGTTTTGAAATCCCTGACAGAAAATATTGAGACAAAAGAAAACAAGAGTGTCATGGTCACAATATATGCCACCACTCCCAGAGTATAAGTTTTAACCCTTTCCCAAACGACAAAATTTTAGGGTGATCCACTTCAAAAACTGCCACAAATGACAAAATGGAAGATAGAAATTGTGTAAAATATGGCATAGAAAATATTGAGACAAAAGGAGAAACTGCTGATTATCAGCAGTTTCTTCTTTTGTTTCAATGTTTTCCCAAGCCTTTTCTATTAGGGACGTCAAAACCAGGTCTTGTTTGGGAAAGGATTAAGGGGGTATAACTCAAGCAAAAATCAAAGAACCATAAAATCCTTCCGTCATGCACATCTACCAATTGAGGTGATGACATTGACCAAGTTTTTCTCAAAATGTAACATTAAAGAATTTTACCCTTTGTATCACCATTTTTATCATCTGCAGCAGTTTCCAAATTAAACCAGTCTAAAATGTTGCTTCTGGTATACCGTTAAATAAATAATTATTACAGTATATTGTCTTTGACACTGAACATTTTTGATATGTAAATGAACAACAAAATTTAAACATTATTTTAAATCTTTCCAAACTAATTAATGACCATACAGCTGTAATAAGCTCTATTTTCATATCTCAGTGAAAAAAAGAAAGATGGGTTGATTGTATAGAGTTAAATACAGATTCTGTCTGGAAAAAATACAATGATGTGTGTAAAAAATTACCAACAATATTCAAAAGAACAATATGGAATTCAATACAAATTTGAGCACATAAATTCACATAAAATATCAACTAGAAGACCTGAAGGTCTTGAGTCGCTCCACAGGCCTGAATTTCATGTAATATTTAATCCAAGTTTGATTAGATTGTTCAATGCTTGTGTTTCATAGAGCTAAAAGAAAGTATTAAAACTAGATTGTTCAAAATGTGTGGTTCTTGGAGCAAAGAAAGTAAAATTACATGTTTGCCATTTGAGAAAGGGTAAAAGGAAATGGGAGAACATTCTAGCTTTGGATGTCACAAACAATTAAAACTTTCCTTCTTCCCAACAGATCTAAATTAACAGAACATTGATTATTCCAAAATATTTCATATTTCTAAAAATAGATTTTGAGCTAAAAATAGATTCTGGGAAAAACCCTTTTCCAAAAATAATGCAAATGGCTGTCAAACCTGGATTTCTTGTAATATCAAGTACAAATTTTCACTAGATTTTTCAATACATGTTGCTCTTAAAGCAATTACAAAGTAACTAGAAAGCTGAAAATACATTCATATAAGATCTATTAGTTACCAAGCTTTGCAACAGTCTTTATTAGAGTGAGTTTGGCTGTTAGAGTGAAAAAAAAGTCACAATTAGCAATTTTGTCAAATTGAAAGGCATATAACAGATGATTTAATATTCCTATTTAGCTAAGAATCACACTAAAGCAAGATCCTAACTTCACCTACATCTTGTTTAAGTTTTGACCTGATTATTCAATATTTGTGGGTGTGAAGAGTGTAAAATCAAAGTCGAAAACAACTATTTTGTCAAATTCAAGGGCAGATAAATCATGATTTAAGATTCATGTGAAGCTGAAAATTACACCAACACAAGATCTTATGGCCAGTAAGATAATGTGAAAGTTTTATGTTGATTGGTGGATATTTATGGTTGTTTGAGTAAAAATAAGGTCAAAAATGGTAGTTTTGCCAATTTCAAGGGCACATAACTCAAGACGTAATATTCAGATCAAGCTGAAAATTGCACTCAGGCAAGATCTTATCAGCACCAACATTCTGACCAAGTTTTATTTTGATTGATCAATATTTGTAGTGGCTAGAGTGAAAAAAAAGTGAAAACAGCCGTTTTTTAATTCAAGGGCAGATAACTCCAGACTTTATGGTTCAATCAGAATCAATTGAAGGAATCTGATAGAGGACCACCTAAGGATCATTCCTGTGAAGTTTGATTGAAATCCATCCAGTAGTTTCTGAGGAGAAGATTCTTAAAGAAAAAGTTGACGACCGGACGGACGGACGCACAGACGCACGCACGACGGACACAGCGCCATGACAATAGCCCGCTGGCCTGAAGGCCAGTGGAGCTAAAAATTAAATTTGAAGTATTGGTCCCACTAAAAGATAAATGCAAACAACTACACAACTCACTAACAACTTTTTCTCTAGAATTGATGCTTGTCATGCTGAAATCAAATCCTTAGCCCTTTCCAAAGCAAGATCAGGGGTCCGTATTATCAAAGATCGTACGATTTGTTTTTGCGTAATTACTTGAAATAGCAAACCTGATTGGCCCAATCTGATTTCTCGTGCAATCAGATGTTTTGTTACACAGTTTACACAAAATCGTGGTCGTAAGATCGTTGATAATGCGGGCCCCTGGTTTTGACGTCCCTTATAGAATAAGCTGGGGAAAAACATTGAGACAAAAGGTGAAACTGCTGATAACCAGCAGTTTCTCCTTTTGCCTCAATATTTTCATTGCTATTTTTACACAAATTCTTTCTTTCCAACATGAATTTTGTCATCTGCAGCAGCTTTCAAATTGAAACAGCCCAAGCTTGGCTGTTTGGGAAAGGGTTAACAAAATATTGTAAAATAAAATCAAAGGGCTTAAGGTACTAAGAGTACCCATTATGGGTGACTATACAAGTAATTTTAATCCATTAACAGACTTACTGCACAATTTTAGGCTAATCCAAATTCAAAGATTTCTCGAACAACAATTTTAAGTGAATGTAAATTTAAATCTATTCTTTTTTATTCACTGAAAACATTGTGGGAATTGAAGAAACTGCTTGTCACAAGCAATATTGTGGGAAATGAATTAATTGCTTGTCACAAGCAATTTTTTCGTTTTCTACAATCTTTTCCAAACTGTTTATATGTTGGACATCATTATGTGGCAATGGGCTAAAGTACTGTATATGTGCAGTTTCGATCTAAAGGTAGTTTCCAATCAATCTTTGAAGTTCAAAATACAAAGTCCCTTTGTCAAAATTATACATAAAATTACTAGGGATGGTAACGAGTACCAATTTTACTAATCTAGTACTCAGTCACCCTTCCGATTGAGTACTCGAGTACTCGGATAGAAACGTCGTCTTTCGGTCACAGTATGATCGGTGTTTTCCGACATGTTCATATGCGATTTATGCAGCATATCTTCGGTCAATTCGTCTCTTTAGATGTCATTTGATTAGTGCTTAATTTGAGAAAACGCACAATTGTTAGATATGTGATGAGAATTACAGAAAGTGTCAAAATCTTTCCATTAAACTCGTAAAAAAATCAACAAAAAATCAGCTAAGTTTTCGTTATTTATCTCCAAATTAGTTCGTAATATTTATACATGTTGCGAGATATACACAGGTCACTATAGACATTATGGGAGGTATTGTTCGACTTTCTTGAATTTATACGCGTGTAATCGGGAATGAGATGATTTTTCTTCGAGTGATAAATAGAAATAGAATGAAATCGAAACAATATTCGGCGAAATAATTTGGATTTACCAATCAACACAAAGGTAAATATTACGGACGTCCAATTAAAATGACCCCCGAAATCAGAGCAAAGAGCGCCGAAGGTGCGAACATTTATGACATTGTTTGACAGCGAAAACAAAAGTTGTTGGCACTTGATTGCAAATTAGGACAATATATCGAGGGATTAGATAATCGGCAGACAACCAGGTGTTACATACTCTACCCTTTGCACGGTACAGTGTTGGAAAAGAGCGATCGATATTCTGGAAAGTTTGGAAACAAATTTTCATTTTTCTGTTGAAATTATTTTTTCTTTCCGATTACTCGATTAGTGAAATTGATAATCGATACTCGAACGTTCGATCGAGTACTCGAGTACTCATTCCCATCCCTAAAAATTACATAATATATTTGGATTTCATTTTAATAAGTGGAATGTCCTAATCGTTGTGGAAAAATAACCCTTCCACAGTCAAATCCTGGTTTTGATGTATCAATTTTAGAAAACTTTAGCAAAGAATGAGAGAAAAGAGGAAAATTCTAATGAATAACATTCTCTTCTTTACCTCCATCTGTTTGTTTACCAACAAAATACAAATATTATGCTTTTTGAGACATTCTGTCATGCGCAACTTTCAATTTTGACCAGTCAGTCAAAAATTTAATTGAGGGCTAATACTTGAAAATTATTGTAAGTAAGTGCATTACAATAATTTTGCAGTTTACCCTAAATATAGAAAATAAAAACATAATGATTTAACCTTTGCAAAACAAAAATTCTTTAAGGAAGTTAAGCAAGAAACCTTGAAGGAAAGGAAGAAAATTGTGATTGTCTTTTCCCTCAATATTTTCTCAATCAATATTTAACTAAACCATCAAAAGGTGTCGCTGTTTTGGAATGTGTTAAAGTTAGGATTTCATTTTGACCAGTGGGATATTTTTACTACTGAGACACTGATCGCAAGCCCATTCTGCGTACACTTCTTGTGTCAGCATTACAAATGCTATTTCCGTAAGACCTGTACAGGGTCGATGATACCAGAAGTTGCATCCACTCTCACACAAAATAGCTTGATCATTATCGTGAACCTCTTTATGACAAATTCCGCAAGGATAGATGGGTGGTGCATTAGGATTTGATGGATTGAACACCATTGACGCTGATTCGGGATAAACTTTTCCGTTGTTTCCGTATGATGCCGGACCTTGTCCGGGTGTCGGCATTCTGTGATTCATACCTCCTGGTACCCCTTGATATGGATACGGTCCTTGACCGCCCGGCATCGGTCCTCCTCGCCCTGTTCCTGGGGGACCGTTCGGACCCATGGGGCCCATCTGGTTGGGATATGGCCCGCAATTTGTCATGCCATTGGGGGAGTATGGCATGGAGTTTGGGGGAAATCCCCTAGGATCATCAAATGGGCTAGGTCCCATCATCTGTCCATAGTTGGGGTTACCTGGTTGCATCTGCGGCGGTATCATGTCTGGCGTAGCTGGACTGGCCTGTATAAAACATAAACATGGGTTATGACTTATCTTAACCCTGTATCAGACGGCAATAATTTAGACTGATCAAAATTCAAAGATGTACAACGACTTCAAAAGAGTGAAATCTAACATTTTTTAGTGTTTCTGGATAGAAAACATTTTGGGAAATGAAGAAATTGCTTTTCACAAGCAATTTCTTCATTTTCCACAATGTTTTCTAGAGCCTTTATCTTGTGGAGCATGGAGTTAAGAGGAAATCCCCTGGGGTCATCAAATGGGCTAGGTCCCACCATCTGTCCATAGTTGGGGTTACCGGGCTGCATCTGCGGCGGTATCATGTCTGGTGTAGCTGGACTGGCCTGCAGAAAACACAAACATGAGTAAGGACTCATCTGAACCCTTTATCAGACAGCAATAATTTAGACTGATCCAAACTCAAAGATGTACAGACAACAATTTCTAAGGATTGAAATCTAACATTTTTTAGTCTTTCTGTATAGAAAACATTGTCACAAGCAATTTCTTCATTTTCCATATAATGTTTTTCCAGAGCCTTTTTAGCTCGCCCGGGACGATAGTCTCGGAAGAGCTATTGTCATACCCCCGGATGTCGGCGTCGGCGTCCGCAAAAACTTTAACCTGGCCCATATCTCATGCCCTGTTACAGATACAGCCTTCATATTTCACCTGTGGGTACCTCTAACCAAGACCTTTAATTTGAGACCATGACCTTTGACCTTGTGACCTTGACCTTGGAGTTTGACCCACTTTTTGACCGTTTTAAAAAACTTTAACCTGGCCTATATCTCATGCCATATTACACCTACAGCCTTCATATCTCACATGTGGATACCTCTAACCAAGACCTTTCATTTGAGACCATGACCTTTGACCTTGTGACCTTGACCTTGGAGTTTGACCTACTTTTAAAAACTTTAACCTGGCCTAAAAAAAACTTTAACCTGGCCTATATCTTATGTGCTATTGCACATACAGCCTTGATATTTCACATATGGACACCTCCTACCAACACCATTCACATTTGACCATGACCTTTGACCTCATGACCTTGACCTTGGAGTTTGACCTACTTTTAAAAAACTTTAACCTGGCCTATATCTCATGTCTTTTTACACCTACAGCCTTGATATTTCACATATGGACACCTCCTACCAACACCATTCACATTTGACCATGACCTTGGACCTTGTGACCTTGACTTTGGAGTTTGACCTACTTTTAAAAAACTTTAACCTGGCCTATATTTCATGTCCTTTTACACCTACAGCCTTGATATTTCACACATGGACACCTCCTACCAACATGATTCACATTTGACCATGACCATGGACCTTGTGACCTTGACCTTGGAGTTTGACCTACTTGTAAAAGACTTTAACCTTGCCTATAGCTCATGTCCTTTTACACCTACAGCCTTCATATTTCACATATAGACACTTCCCACCAAGACCTTTCATATTTGACCATGACCTTGGACCTGGTGACCTTGACCTTGAAGTTTGACCTACTTTTAAAAAACTTTAACCTGGCCTTTATCTCATGTCCTTTTACACCTACAGCCTTCATATTTCACACAATGACACCTCCTACCAACACTTTTCACATTTGACCATGACCTTGGACCTGGTGACCTTGACCTTGGAGTTTGACCTACTTTTAAAAAACTTTCACCTGGCCTATATCTTATGTCCTTTTGCACCTACAGCCTTGATATTTCACACATGGACACCTACCAACACGGTTCACATTTGACGGTGACCTTGTACCTTGACCTTGGAGTTTGACCTACTTTCAAAAAACTTTAACTTGGCCTATAACTCATGTCCTATTACACCTACAGCCTTGATATTTCACACACGGACACCTCATTCCAACACAGTTCACATTTGACCATGACCTGTGACCTTGTGACCTTGACCATGGAGCTTGACCTACTTTTACAAAATTTCATTTTGGGCCATGACCTTTTTACCTTGACCTAGGAAATGACTTTTCTTTGTGACAAGCTCTCGTTTGGGCGAGCTTTATTGTCCGCGGACAATTCTTGTTAATAACTTGAATCTTGAATTTCATTCGTTTAAATTGCCATTTGCAACATCTTTTAATTTGGACATGTCTAAAATTTTGCCGTCTGGTAATGGGTTAAGCAACAAGAAAATTCTGAAAACCATAGATTAGACAGTACATGTACTTAAAATCATTTCTTGAATTCTAACCCTTTCTCAATCTCAAACAAGACCTGGTTTTGACGTGTTTACTAGAAATCTTTTTGGGAAAACAATGAGAAAAGAAGGAATTACTAAAACACTGCAACTTCTTCTTTTCCCTGACCCTCAATATTTTCTATGCTATAATATAGGCCTACATCTTCATTACATGAGAGAAATTTGCATAAGTTATTGCACAGACTGCAAGTCTTTAAATTGGAACAGTCTAGAATTGTGCTATTTTGGAAATGGTTTGTAAAGATAGATGAAAATACACACCCTTGACTTTTTTCTTCTTTTTGATGGAGCATTTGGTTGATTAAACCCATCACCTTCTGAAAAAGAAAAATCAATTTTACCATTAACCCATTACCAGATGACAAAGGTTTAGTGTGGTCCTATTTAAAAGCTGCTGAAGACAGAAGACTGACAACAAACATTTATTAAAAAGACAATACATGTACAATTTAGCCAAGAAAATATTGAGACAAAAGGAGAAACTGCTGGTTATCAGCAGTTTCTTCTTTTGTCTCAATATTTTCTCAAGTTTTTTTGTATGAGGGACATCAAAACACTGTCTTGTTTGGGAATGGTTAATAATCCTTCCCTGTCCTGCTTCCCATTCACTCATTCATTCCTGTATTATATACAGGGATAAAGACTGACAATTTGAACGTAGGGGCCCAGAATAGCAAAATTCAATAATTAACATTAAGGGTATGGGCATTTTCTTTAAATATTCAGGGGCCCAGCCCAAAATCTAGGGGCCATGGGCGTCTGGGCCCCTGCTAGTCTTTACCCCTGATATATCATTACTATTCTAATAAATCATTCCGATAACTACCCATCCCACAAATCTCAGCTGAAAATACGCATTTCAAACAGTTAACTTTTAGCAATAAATTGTGAACACACCTTCCTGACATGAATAAACTAAGATAATTTCCAAAAGTAACAAAAGAGATTTCCAGTCCCTTATTCTGTTTCAAATGAAGGAAATTGATAACCATATCGTAATTTGGATAATTCTGCCAAATTTGACTTGCTTAACATTGAGTCCGTAAATTGACACTTATGGCTTAATTCAAGAACAGTTCCTTGACTCTCACTTCAGTCAAATTCAACAAAGGACGCCTGAAGTTAATGCTAATGCCGTTAGCACGAGATCCATGGACCAGGAAGACTCAGTAACAAAGTGGTATTCACAGTCAAAATTGTTCTTTTCTACATCGAGGAAATGTTTCTTAACCCTTTTTGTAATCTAGTGTATTATTTTGAAACCCTTTACACGCTTTTTATCGAAAGGTCGCTTGAAACCGATTTTATTGACATTATACCATTATAATAGATAAACCCGTTCAGCTAATGTACCCAAATTTGATTAAGAATGCTTCAGAAAACTTCGGTTGAAAAGAAATATTGTGCGTATCTTAAATGCATCTTTTTTTCTTTTTTTTTCAAATGTTTTTTTTTTTTTATAGATGATCAGAATCTCATGGCTCATTAGATAACGTTGGAATCGGTCAATTGAAACATCTGCTTAAGAATGGGTTGGTTTGATTCAAGTCATTACCAGACGACAAAATTCTAGACTATTCCAAATTCAAAGATGCTGCAAACGACAATTTCAAGTAAATAAATTTTATTTCATTTTTGTCCTTTCGGGAAGAAAATATGTTGGGAAATGAAGGAGTTGCTTACTGAAAGCAGTTTGTTTATTCAGCTTTCCACTTTTCCCAAAATTAATTGTTAAAGAGAAAAAAAGACTCAATGAGTGGAAATAGGCTAAACAGCTTTTGTCAAATAGTAAAATTTCAGCTCATTCCAATTTAATAGTTCTTGCAGACGACAAAATATTCAATGTGAAAAACAGAAAAAAATGTTTGTGTTACATGAATATACCATTGAAAACATATGGGGAAAAGGGATAAATTGATGATATTAGATTTTTTCCCTCAATGTTTGCCCAGACCATTGTTATAGGCATGTCATGTATACAAAATGTTTGCTGCATTTACGTTATGGTTAATTACAGCACATTTGAAACAGGACTAGTCTACAGCAGGCTGTCAACCAGGTCTTCTAAAAAATATAGGAGTTTTAATAGGAATATTTTTCGAGAAAAATAGGAGCTTTTAGCCCATTATGAGTTAAAATATAGGAGTTTTTTAAGTAAAGTTTTTTCATCTCAAACACTTACAGGGACTTTTTTAAAAAGGCATAACACTAATATGCCGATTCAAACAAGTGCAAAAGATACAGATGTGGCAGAGCAAACGAGAGACAACATCTCTGAACAGGGGGGTTTGGGGGTCCTCCCCCAAGAAAATTTTGAAAATCCAGATGTTTGTTCAAGCAATTAGAATGCCTTCTTAGCCCATTTTTGGCTTTAAATCTCATTACTTATAAATACATTATTCAGCCAAAAAGAGCTTAAAGCTATGGCCTTCGTGTTATACTAACAGTTCTTACCAAGTCTAGTTTGTTATATGTTAATGTCTTTGTGCTCAATATAGACAAGGGAGTCAAGATGGCCCTATTTCGCACACCTTAGAGAACACTTGAGGCTTGGAGGAGATTGTATATGTCAGATATCTCCTGCCTCATCCCAGACCAAAAACTTCCAGGCAATTTTTGTTGCAGGAAAACAAAGGATTTTGGTAGAGAGTAATGATACCATGATACATAAACAATTTCAATAAAGGATCTCTGACTAAGGATTTGTCAGAAGATTGTAAAAGATTTCTCTCTTTCTCCTTATATAACCATATTATGAATATTGCACAACATAGGACCAATTTTTATTGTACCACAAAACTTCTAAGTATTTTGATAGAAGGCCATAAGACAATTCTACACACCAAATTTCAAAGTGGTAGGTCAAACATATATGCTTCAGAAGATTGTTGAAGATTTGCTCCTTTGCCTCTATATGGAATATATTTCACAACATATGACCCAATACAATTGCAGCACAATAATTAAAGTTTTTGGCAGAGGGATTGTAGACAATTCAACACACCCAATTTCAAAGCCCTAGGCCATACCATTCAGAAGTAAAATTTTGCCTAGATTTCTTTTTTGTCTCTATATGAAATCTGATACTAACAACACAGGGCTAAATTTCATTGCAACATACCCAGTAATAATTGGAAGTATTTTGCCGGGGGGCTATAAGACAATTTCACTGACCAAATTTCAAAGCCCGAAGCAAAACGGTTTTAGAGAAGAAGACATGTACAAGATTTCCTTCTTTGTGTCTACATGACATTTGGTACCCCACAACATAGTGTAGAATTTCATTGTACCAATATAATTTAAAGCAATTTTGGTAAAAGGGCCTTTAGATTCTACATACAAAATTCCAAAACTCTAGGCTGTATGAAAGAAGATTATTTTGTAGCTGTGAACAGACAGGCAGACAATGGATGGTGAGTGAACACAATGCCTAACCCTCAGCACTTAATGCTAAGGTGAGTTATTCAATTAATCATTTCAGTTCCAATGCATCACAATCCAGAAAGTATCTACTACACAGCATCATCATGACCCTCATCATCTGTCTGATTTGCACCTTAAAAATTGTGTCCTACTCAGTAGCCTTGTATGTAACCAAATCAGTGATGATGAACAGATGAAAAGTACTAAACATTATACAAGATGTTAATGCTATAATGGAAGACAGAGATTCTCTTACCAGAAGAATAAAGAAGCAAAGAGCAGTATCATAGCAATATTTTCTATCTTATCATTCATCGACAATAATTTTACCCAAAAATATAGGAAATATTTTGAAAATATAGGAGAATTATAGGAATATAGGAGGTGCTTGAAAATATAGGAATTGAACCCAAAATATAGGAGTTTTATAGGAAAATAGGAATCAGTTGACAGCCTGCTACAGGGGTTGAAAAATTTCTTCAAACCTACTAGTCCCGTAGGACTAGTAGCTCTGAATTTCTACTCGCCCTTAAGGCAACCCAACTCGCCCTTAAAGATGAAGAAAATTTTAGACTGTTGGCCCTTACGGATGCATTATTATGCAAATAACTTAACTCTTTGACTCTACAAATAAAGTTTCTTCAGTATAAATGACAGACAGGGCTCGCGCTGGTGATCGCCACTTCAAAAGTCATAGGCGAATAAGGCAACAATTTCACAGTGGTCGAAATTAGCGCTAGCCCGACAGCAAAAAACTAGTAATTATTTTCTCGGGCTTGTAAAAATTTGTAATTAAAAAGCCTGACATGCTTGTGAAATTTGAATAGTAGTGTTTCACCCAGATCACGTTTTCTGGGGTTTTGATGCTAATAAATCTTTTTAATGATGTATCTGACTGCATAAAATGATCTTTGAGCTACCATGAACATAACTAGTAAATTCTAATGCCAGGGAACGGATTAAGTTGGGCAGTTTCGCAGAAAATTGCTGCTGTTGTTGTTCTATCTACGGTGGTTCATTTTCCGGATTCCCAAGCTCAGCTGGGTTCTTTTTTTTTCTTTTCTAACTCATTTTGATAGAAGCAGTCATTTAGAAATACAATTCAAGACATGTTAAAACTATGGCATCATTATTTTTCCTCCTGCATATAAATCAACTAATATTTTTGCCTGGGTAACCTGAAATGACGATCTTGTTTTTTCAGTCAGAAAAACGAAATATAATATTTGAAAGAAAACATATAGTAAGCAGACCAAATGGTAATTTTAATGATAGAATCTGATTCTGTTATCTAAACATGATATTATTTTGTTAGAGAATAAATTCCAATACTTTGTTTTGAGACGCAGAAAGAGAATTGTTTCTCTACATTCGTACCCAGAATAGTTCAACCCCAAAATGATTTTAAATTTTTTACCTCCCCATTTCTTGGACTATTTGAACGAAATGACAAATGAAACAACTAGGAAAGTAATAGGAATATGTGATACAATCATTAATGAAGGCTTCTGGCTAAGGAAGAAATAATTTTCTTGTAGAATAAGATCTATTCTAGTTATTTATTGCATGGATTTATATTCCATCACATTTTTTCAAGATCCCCAAGATTTTTTTAAGAGATGCAGAGATTCCCTACTTTATTCAAATCAGAAAATAAATATTGTTTAAGAGAAAAGTGTTGTGTATTTCAGATCGTTCTTCCTTTGTTTTTTGGGGATATGAACTTGATTTCATAGGTCTTACATCTACTTGTATCTTTGGGCTAGCAAATTTTCATTCGGGCTTGTGAAATTTCCTAACTTACTAGCCCTACTTGCTTGTAAATTTATATCCTAATTTCTATGACTGATTTCATTTAAAAAGATGGTCAATAAATCGAATGTGGCTCCTGAAGACTTGACTCCATCTTTTACCATAAATCAATCGCCGATTAAACATTACTGTAAACACTTACTTTTTATTTAATTCGAAAGATAGATTAGCTGTCGAAATGGTCGAGTAAGCACACATGGTCAGTTTAATATGTACAACTACCCGGTAAATGTGAAAGAATTTCTTTGTGTAATCGCGAGGCGGCATAACAGAAAGATACAACGCATATGTGTTAAAACCATTTAACGTCGGTGTATTTACTACGTAGATAGCGTTTTGTTTTCATTGCTTCATCCCATTTTCCCGCGCTTTTTGGCACACGCGACTTTTGTAAACAAATCATAGTAAAACGTAACCTTATTTGGTTGCGCAAAAATCACGTGATTATATTGAAACTGTCCAGAGTGACTACGTCATCATATTGACTGTGTTTGCGGCATCTTTGATCTCGCTCAATTCATCGCATATGAGTATCACAGATTTACTCTAGTTTCCTTGTTTAGTTTCACTTTCGGGATTGATCGACATAAACAGGGAAAGGTCTTAATTTACAGCGAATATTATTGTTTCCGATATATGAAGTTTGAAATAAATACTTTCTTTTCGATCTTTTATTTTTTTCCCCTCAATCAGCGTGATTCAAGTCCTAAATTTGCACTCGCCCCGTCGGACTAGTTCGTCCCCAAATCTACTCGTCCTACGGCATTTTCTACTCGCCAATGCGAGCGGGCGAGTGGATTTTTCAACCCCTGGTCTAAAATTAAAAAATAACATAAAAATTTAAAAAGGTGACAAAAGAAGAAGCGTATGGCATTTTCAAAAACCGAAAAATATACTTTTATATTACAAGAACTTTTTTATGGAAGAACTTGTTTCAAACGAATAAATTCCAGCAAATTTTCTTTCAAAATTCTGTAAAATGTAGGAGAAAATAAGCATGAGTTTAGCTCAAGGTCCGACCTTCTTGCCTCGAGAAATCCTAACTTAGTTTAGTCGCTTCGAACCCTCCTTATGACTTTGAATACCAACCTGTCCTCGAGAGCGAAATCTAATAAAAACATTGTGCTGATTGCACGATAAAATTTAAGAAACTCTTGCAATTCTAGTTGAGGTAACTTCAAATAAGTAAGAGTAAGGTTCATGAATTAAGCCATTAATTCGGAAGTTTTGTCTAACAAAATTAGAATACCCCTAATTCAATTCTGTTTCTTATAAACTCAAAGGCGTTTATTAAAATAAATATGGTATATGTTCGGTTGAATATAGAAGTAGTACATTTTAAATATTTATAAACACACAAGCCCATCATCAGTTTACACGAGAAAACAAAGGAATTAAATTGTCTTGCATCTAAAATGTTTACAAGTATTTTTACTTAATCAATATTAGATTTCATTAATCTTTCTAGGGTAAGGTAAAAAGGTAAAGTTATAGGTGTCCCGCTCTTTTCTGATATTTATAAACAAACCTTTTACCTATTGTAAAACCATGTTATCGCAGAGACGCATGTGCAAATCGTCTTGTCAATATTACATCAAAATACTGATTATCATCAATAAGGTCCATTTTGATCTTTTAAAACCTATGATTAGTAAATTGATATTTATGTTTTATTGTTTGGTGGGATTCTGAATATCGTGGGAGCACTATACATGTCACTGTGTGTATATAAACAAAAAAGGGTACGAATATAAGAGGGGCCGAAATATGAATTGGCATAATTTAGCCAAAATTATGCATTCTTTTGTTCACTTCATACCTAAAGCTTTGGCACGTCCTCGTGGCATAGTGATTTTACTTGCCGATGCTAATATCTTGCCATTTTTTAGATAATTATTGGAAATTTATTTAGTTTGTTGTTGTTGTTCGCCTAGTTTTGCTTACATCATGTAAGAAACTTTATTAAATATCTGCCCATTGTTTGGCCGTGTAGCCCGTTTTCACTAAGTCTAAGTGTGTAATTAATATAATCAATTCAAATAGAATATTTTACCAAAATACTTCACAATTATGACCACATTGTGATAAAAAGTTTATAAATTATGTCGTTGTTGTACTTTTACATGTTGTAAGCGACAAGATGCTGGCCCAACAAAACAAACCGGCAGACTCAAATCAAGCAGAATCTCTGGCTCAAGCCATCAAACTGACACAAAAGTTGCGGGCAAGTGTGGGGCACGTATTTCACCATCTTGCAGACGGATATGGGGTTGGTGGCGGAAACGCGAAGGAAATTCTCAACCAGTTCCAGGAGACCCTGTTGGCTGTCAACAATGATTTTAGGTCTGCTCTATCAAATATGTTCCTGTTCCAACTTCAAATTTTGAGAGCCAGTATAAAAATGTTGAATACTGATGTCTGACAAAAAATCAAATTCAACAACGAGTAAGCTCGATTAGGTGCCGTGGTAGCAGAAGTCTTGCTAAACTACTCCCTCGATAACGAATCACCTGTTTTGATCGGTTGACTTGTTGATATAAGCCACGCTTTACGCTTTTACTGTTTGTAATTAATCAATCCCGGAGAGTGTTGAGTAAACATATTGGCCTTCACAGTGAATTTTGATTATCTATCAAGGGCACTGCACTTCAATGCCAGGGCAAGGCATAATCCGAGTTTTTTGGTTGTAAAATTTTCACCAGGCATGACAATAAATGGTTCATTGATCGGTATCATAAGGCGTTTTATAATACGAGTTTTCTCAGATGAAATTTGTCGATGTCGCTCATTTACATCAGAGCGCACTACCGTTCAAACACAATGGAAAGTTCGACCCAAGTTGTGGCGCATTGTTCACTGTTCGATCTTAAACAATAATGTCCTTCAAACCAGAGCCTTATGATACCGATCAATGAACCATTTATTGTCATGCCTGGTTAAAAATTTAAGACCAAAAAGTATTTTAAAAGGTTTATAGGCAATGTTTTGCAACAACCCTTACCTGAACAGCCAATGATTATAATGACCTACTTTCCGTTGTTTTTGAGTGGTAGTGCGCTCTGATGTAAATGAGCGACATTAATATATCAAAGAGCAAATTTCATCAGAGAAAACTCAGATTAGGCGTTTTAAGGATACCATTTAAGATCGGACGGTGAATAAAGCCCCACAACTTCAGGGTTCAACACTAAGGCACGTCCGACAGACATTCACTGCCTGTTGCTTCGTCCGGGCTAGTAAGACCCGCAAGATGCTAGCCCGACTGGTCGTCCTTACTTCAAATCTAAAATTCACTTTCACCGTAATTGAAACGGAGGATACATTCATTTGATATTTTTTAACTTGACTTTTTTTCGCTTATTTAGAGGTTTCCTTTCTGGTTTGTTTACTTTTTTGCAATATTCGTTAATGATGCGCGCAAGGAAGAGGTTATGAGAAATTTGCATAAATGGGCGGACCTTATTATCACCTGACGTCTTGAGTAGGTGATCGGGCAAATTAATCAGAGAAGAAAATTCTGAAACTTACAATTGTGCTGAAAACGATCGAATACGCTTCAAATTCAGTTATTTTCTGAAAGTTGAACCAATTTCCTACAAAAACAGAATACGTTTTATATTTATTCCTGTGTGCAAAATGCTTTCATTGATCATTTTTAGCTCCACTGGCCGAAGGCCAGCGGGCTATTGTCATGGCGTTGTGTCCGTCGTGCGTCCATCCGTCCGTCCGTGCATCCGTCTGTTAACTTTTTCTTTAAACATCTTCTCCTCTTATATATTATACCAGTGGGCCAATTTTGACCAAACTTGGCAGGAATGTTCCTTGGGTGACCCTTTTCAAAACTTGTTCGCGAATTTTTGATTTGTCAAAAAATGTGGGCGTGGCAGGGAGAAAGGGGCTTATCAGACTTAGAGAAATCATAAGAAAATTCTTTAAAAATCAACCATAGGGCCAATTTGAGCCAAACCTTGCAGGAATGTGCCTTGAGTCATTCTTTTCAAAATTTGTTCACAAATTTTTACATTTGTCAAAAAATGTGGCTGTGGCAGGGAGAAAGGGGCTTATCAGACTTAAAGAAATCATAAGAAAATTCTTTAAAAATCAACCATTGGGCCAATTTGAACTAAACCTGGCAGGAATATTCTTTGAGTCTCTTTTTTCAAAATTTATTCAGAATTTTTGACATTTGTCAAAAAATGTGGCTGTGGCAGGGAGGAAGGGGCTTATCAGACTTAAAGAAATCATAAGAAAATTCATAAAAAATCAACCAGTGTGCCCAATTGAACCAAACTTTGCAGGAATGTGTCTTTAGTCGTTCTTTTTAAAATTTGTTCACAAATTTTTATATTTGTCAAAAAAATGTGGCTGTGGCAGGGAGAAAGGGGCTTATCAGACTTAGTGAAATCATAAGAAAATTCTTTAAAAATCAACCATAAGGCCAATTTGAACCAGACTTTGCAAGAATGTTCTTTTAGTCTCTCTTCAAAATTTATTCACAAATATCAAGATTTGGCTGCCGCTATGTAAGGCTTACAAGAAATCATGGGATAATTCTTCCACTTTAACCAGTGGAGCGATTCAGGCCCTCCTGGGCCTCTTGTTCTAACCCGATTTGACTTGTTTCAAAATAGACTCTTCCCACGCACCTGTCAGATTGGAAAATTACTGCCCGAGTAATTGATCAATTAACTTCATTTAGAGTATCCCTCTAGGGCAAATGTAATTTACTCATGGTCTTTGAAACGCTTTTTAAAGCGCATGTTTACTGAGAATCAAGCATTTACTGGACTCTATTGTTGTTGATTTTGGTTCTACTTTTGTTTTGAAGGAAACTTTCGTAATCAACCGATAGTCAAAAGAACTATGGTGATATTTACCGACTTCTAAAAGTTCTATCGACCTATTGCTATAGTGAGGTAAAATATCGCGATACAGCCATAAGTCGACATATCGTTTCACCACCATTTCTCCCGAAATGGGAAACTTTTGGTCAGGGCTAGCGCACATCTGGTCCGGGCTCATAGCATCTGGCAGCAGCAAGCCCGGCGGTCTTGTAGCCAAAAAAGTTAATGTTGAACCCTGAACTTGTGTCAAACTTTCCGTTGTTTTTGAATGGTAGTGCGCTCTGATGTAAATGATTGACATCAACCCCATATCAAAGAGCGAATTTCATCAGAGAAAACTCAGATTAGTCAAGGCAGGGCGTGGCACCCTTCTGAAAAGGTCTAGCTGGAGCACTGTACAGATAAGAGAGGGTAAAGGCATTTTAACTTTGATATATTTGAATTCCAAATTCTATGTTGTTGGTAATCATTTTAATTGTCTCATTGAGACAATTCCAATGAGTTCCAATGAATACCAACGACACGGGGTTTGATGAACAATAAATATTGCATTTTGAAAAGCCATTAGTCTCTCTTTAAATATTGTAGCTCTGGTATAAGAGGTTCTTGAAATTCGCTTTGACCCACTTATACCTAAGGTCTAGATGGCGACGTGGCATGCAGAATTGAAAGCTTTTTTAAAACCCATTTCCAGACAGCAAATTTTTTAATTTAGACCAATACAAATTCAAAGATTTTGTAGACAATTTCATGTGAAAGAATTTTCGTCATTCTTGTTAGAAAATATTGTGGAAAATGAAGAAATTGCTTGTCAAGCACAATTTCTTTATTTTACATTGTGTTTACCAAAGCCTTTGTCTTGAAGTTGTGGGTAGTCAAAGGGCGCTACTGTGCGGTAATGGGTTAATCATAGAACTTTAGGACCTTTTCACTTTTTCCCATTTAATGTTATATAAATGTTAAATCAATTTACTACATGTATTTGTTGTAGTGACCTTGAGAAGATAAGTGCGACCTTGCAGTCCCCACCCAGCACACAACCAAACAGCATCTATCTGAGTATAGATCCAGCTATAGACAAACTGCCCATATATTCACAGATATTAGAGGCTTATAAATGGTCAAACAAGGTGAGTAACTTTATAGTAGAACTAACCCCTTTCCACACATTGACTCCTTTAAGCTCCACTAAAGAAAAGGCTTTGGAAAACATTGTGGAAATAGTGAAATTGCTTGTGACATGAAAAAAAATTCCCACAATTTTTTCTACATGAATAAACCAAAAAGATTTGAATTTCATTCTCATGAATTGTTGTCTGAAACATCCTTGAACTTGGATCAGTCTAGAATGTTGCTGTTTGATATTGGATCAAATGAACACCTACAGGATAAAGGCTGACAAGAGCTACAGATAAGAGTGATAAATATTTTTCCATGTTTATCAAACCTTCTGTTGTGGATACTCATTGGTTTCAAATGATTACCCACAACATTTGTTTATGGTTTGAAATTAAAGATTTAAAATGGTTTTACTCTATCTTATCTGTTGGTCTTGGCTGATCAACAATTGTTATGGACTTGTTTTTACAATCTTTGATAGGGAGAATATATACTTTAAAAGTTATAAGAAAAAAATAAGTGGAACAACAGTTGTTATTATTCTTGTGCCTGTATGAAATGTTTTATCTTACAGAGCTACAGATAAGAAGGGGTAATGGCTTTTCAAAACACATTTTTTTCTTCAATTTTCAGCAAACGGTATGTTTGGGATACTGATACTCATTTGAATCTTCTCATCAAGACAATTCAAATGAGTAAACACAGCATAGATTTTAGATTTCAAATAACAAATTTACAATTTCATTATCCCCTATCATTTGTTGCTTTGACTCCTGCTCTCCATGTTTACTGTAACTTCAGGTATCTGAGATGGCAGGTTTTGCTGCCAACATCCTAGATCAGCATGTTAAGTTAAAAAGAGTGCAGCACATTGGTAACATACAAAACAAGAGGACCAGAAGGCTCTCTCCAACGGGACATGCCATACCACCAAGGTAATAGGATTCGATTTTGTGGAATAAACTGTGACATAATTTTGGACAAACAATAGTATTTCCTTGGTGTTGTTCTAAAACATCGCAACTACAGCTTGATTGAAGCTGAATTTACAAGATTTTATAACAACAGCAATGGTCTATCAATACGTATAACGGTAGACTCAGTCTATTTCAGCACAAAATTCATTGCAATTGGGGCTAAAACCCTTTCCCACACATTGGACTCTTTTTGACTCCCCAAGAGATAAAGGCTTTGGAAAACATTATTGTGACAAACAATTTCTTCATTTCCCACAATGTTATCTATGCCCAAATACCAAAATTTAGTTAATTTACTTATTTGCTGCCAACATCCTATCAGCATGTTAAGTTAAAAAGAGTGCAGCACATTGGTAACATACAAAGCAAGAGGACCAGGAGGCTCTCTCCAACGGGACATGCCATACCACCAAGGTATTTAGGGCTTTTGTTCTCCTATTAGCAGGGGCGTAGTCTGGAAATTTGTAATATTGAAGGCAAGCCAAGGGAGTTTTGTCAAGCCCCTTTAACACATTTCGACGTGAGGAACAGTTGTGGAAAACTTTGTGGAAAATGAAGAAATTGCTTGTGACAAGCAATTTCTTCATTTCCCACAATGTTTTCTACGCCCAAATATGAAAATTTCGTGAATTCACTCACTTGAAATTCTCGTCTGCAATATCTTTGGATGTGGACCAGTCTAGAATTTAGCCGTTTGGTAATGGGTTAACAGATTTATTATTGATACAGCTTCAAAAGTTCCCCACAGCTTAATTTCATTTTAAGGTACCTTGTTTCATGTCAAAAACTATTATCAGCATTTTGACAATTTTAAATGGAAAAACTAGTGTATAGATTTATGGGAAAGAAGTTGCTCAAATGAGGAATTTCTTCTTTTCCCATCATGTTTACCTACTCAAATATTAGCACAGACTATATGTTTAGAAGTTTACTGATACATTGTACTTATATAATTTTCCATGACAGCTTCAAATTATTCTGCGGAAAACCTTAGAATTAGAGCTAAGTGTCGAACATGTTTTTGTAAAATTAATGTAAAAATTCTTGCCAAGCAGTGTCTCTTCTCTATATATCTCATCACCTGATAGCTTAGCTGATCTCTTGTTTCTTTCTTCAGTGCAGTGGAAACATTCTTTGCGAGATTCAACCAGAAGTCACCAGACATGGGTATAGAGATTACACGACCAATGGGAAGTCATGCTATCATACAAGTAGGTCAAAATTAAAAAAAGTAAAGCCTGGTTTCACTCATTATCACACAGTGACGCCTTTTGACGCGATACAAAATTCATGCTTTGGAAAACATTGTGGAAAATGAAAGAATTGCTTGTGACAAGCAATTTCTTCATTTTCCACAACATTTTCTAAACAAAAGCACAATAAAAATGTAAAGTTCCATGCACATGAAATTGTCGTCTGCAACATCTTTGACTTTGGAATGGTCCAAAATGTTGTTGTCTTGTAATGGGTTAACTCATTATCACAACACAAAAAAATAGACTTGTCCAATCCTGAAAATGGTACAGACAAGAGTTAGAAGACCTCTTTGCACTTTGGGTTAGAAAACATTGTGGATAATGAAGAAATTGCTTGTTACAATTCTTTATCTTGTGGTGTGTTATAAAGCATCATCATGTAGGAATGGGTTTTAACCTATTACCAAAAGACAAAAATTTAGGGTGGTCCAAATTCAAAGATGATGCAGACGAAAATTTTAATCCATTACCAAACAATGACTCTTTTTGACTCCCTACACGATAATGGCTTTCGAAAACATTGTGGAAAATGAAGAAATTGCTTGTGACAAGCAATTTCCTCATTTCTCACAATGTTTTCCACCCTAAATGATCAACAAATTTTTTATTTCATTCACTTAAATTTGTCGTCTCTAATGTCTTTGAATTTTGAACACCCTAAAATTTTGTTGTTTCTTAAAGGGTTAAGTGAATGAAATTTTATATTTTTTTGTCTTTTGGGGTAGAAAACATTGTGGGAAATGAAGAAATTGCTTGTCACAAGCAATTTCTTCATTTTCCACATTGTTTTCCAAAGCCATTTTTCTATGGGGAGTCAAAAAGAGTCACTGTGTGGGAATGGGTTAAGCCTGAAATTTCCTAGTGAACCTTAAATATAACATAACTTTACAATCAATCTGATTGGCGGAGACATACATCTCGTCCAATCAGATGATTTGTAATGTAATTTTGATTTAGAAAATCAGTTTAGAAATCTTGATGAATGCAACCCCAGAATTCTTCTTCCAAGAAATCTACCTGTACTCATGCTATAAATGGTTGCCTACAAAATGTGAAAGGGGTTCGATACCCGGCCGTGGCAAATACCCTTTCTGACAAAATTGTCACCCACCTATGGGTTTGAAATCATTAACCTAAATGGGCGAGCAGCTGGAGGCTCGGTAAGAGTGTTGTGGTAGTACTGGTTTGAGAAACAACAGGAATCCATGGGTAGGTGCTCCAGCCACCACGATATGACCCTGGCAGTTGAAAACAGCGTAAAACCCCAATAAACTCAAACAAAATGTGAAAGAACGGCCTCTGCTACCAGGGATAGATAATGACTTGTTTGGTAATCTTTTAAATAATACAGAGAACGCTAACACAGAGCTACAGATAAGGGGGTGTAATGGTTTTCTAAAATACAAAATATCATTTAACCCTTTCCCAAATGACAAAATTTTAGGGTGATCCAATTTGAAAGCTGCTGCAAACGACAAATTGATAATAATCAAGACATGATTTGTGTAAAATATGGCACAGAAAATATTGAGACAAAAGGAGAAACTGCTGGGTATCAGCAGTTTCTTCTTTTGTTTCAATGTTTTCCCAAACCTATTCTATTAAGGACGCCAAAACCAGGTCTTGTTTGGGAAAGGGTTAATGTTAATCAAACCCTATGTTGGATACTCATTTGAATCATCTTATAGAGATGATTTCAATGAGTACTCCCAACATAGGGTTTGGATTTGAAATAACAAGTTTAGATGCATTTACCCCTTCTGAAGGACGCCAAAACCAGGTCTTGTTTGGGAAAGGGTTAATGTTAATCAAACCCTATGTTTTGGATACTCATTTGAATCATGTTATAGAGATGATTTCAATGAGTACTCCCAACATAGGGTTTGGATTTGAAATAACAAGTTTAGATGCATTTACCCCTTCTGAAGGACGCCAAAACCAGGTCTTGTTTGGGAAAGGGTTAATGTTAATCAAACCCTATGTTTTGGATACTCATTTGAATCATCTTATAGAGATGATTTCAATGAGTACTCCCAACATAGGGTTTGGATTTGAAATAACAAGTTTAGATGCATTTACCCCTTCTGAACAGCATGAGAAGGATTAACTCTTTCCCAAACAAGACCTGATTTTGACGTCCCTAACATGAAATGCTTGGGAAAATATTGAGACAAAAGAGGAAATTTCGGATAATCAGCAATTTCTCCTTTTGTCTCAATATTTTCTCAGCTATATTTTGCATAAATCTTATCTTTATCAACATCGATTTTGTTGTCTGTAGAAGCTTTCAAATTGGACCACCCTAAAATGTTGTCATTTGGGAAAGGATTAATGGTTAATGATCACAATTTGTTTCTTGTAGATAAGTCTACGCAGAATATTGAAGGCACAAGTAGCATTGAGAGGTTTTATCATTGAGTGGGTGAATGTGAGAGGGTTTAATGAAGAAAATCCAGATGAGTCAAAAGTAAGAAAAAAAACTACAACATGAGCGAAAGCTATAATCACCACAAGAAGATTAAAATCTGATGTTAACCCATTAACCCTTTCCCAAACAAGACCTGGTTTTGACGTCCCTAATAGGACAGATTTGGGAAAACATTGAAACAAAAGAAGAAACTGCTGATAAACAGCAGTTTCTCCTTTTGTCTCAATATTTTCTGTGCCATATTTTACACAAATCATAGCTTTAATAACATCCATTTTGTCATTTGTGGCAGTTTTTGAAGTGGATCACCCTAAAATTTTGTCGTTTGGGAAAGGGTTAACAAAAAATTTTGGACTGGTCCAAATTCAAAGATGTTGCAGACAACAATTTCAAATGAATGAAATTTAAATTTCCGTTGTCTTTTTAGCTCACCTGAGCACGAAGTGCTCAAGGTGAGGTATTGTGATCGGTCTGTTGTCCGGCGTCCGTCTGTCCACAATCATAAAAAAATCTTCTCCTCCTAAAGGGCTGGGCAGAATTGGATGAAATTTCACAGATATGATCCTTGGGTCATCCTTTTTCAAAATACTTCAAAGAATTGGGATCGGGGTCAGAATGGGCTCAAAAAGTAGGTCACTAGGTCAAATCTTATTTTTGCTCTAGGAGTCACAGTATTGGCTCAATCATTGTGAAAGTTGACCAGAATCTTTGTCTTGATGATATCTAGGACATTTCAAAAAGTAGGTCAAAATGTAGGTCACTAGGTCAAATGATTTGAAATCCTTCTTTTTGATCTAAAAGTGCTACCTTCGGCTCAAATCTTGTGAAAATTGTTCAGAATGTATTTTTGGTGGATATCTAGGTTCTGTTAAAAATTGGGACATGTGAGGTCAAAAATGAGGTCACTAGGTCTGTTTGATGAAATCCTTCTTTTTGCTCAGAAGTGCCCATTTTTGGCCAAATTATTATGAAAATTGCTAAGAATGTTTTTTTTTAATGATATAAAGGCCATGTTAAAGGTTTGTCTTGCAAGGTCAAAAACTAGGGCACAAGGTCAAATATCAAGAATTCCATTTATTAGTCAAGAAGTGCCAACTTTGGCTAAAATCTTGTTAAATGGCTCAGAATGTTTTTCTTTTGGATATTTAGGTCCATTTAAAAAGTTTGTTGTGTGAGGTCAAAAACTAGGTCACAAGGTCAAAGGTAATGAATCCCTTCTTTTTGATATGAAAGTTCCAATTTTGGCTCAATTATTTTGAAAATTGCGCAGGACGTTTATTTTGATGATGTCTGTACTCTGTAGGTCATTGAAAACTTGGGTCATGCAAGGTCAAAAACTGGGTCAGTGGGTCAAATCTTGTTTTTGCTGTAAGAATTTATAACAATATTTGCTCAATCATTGTGAAATTTGTTCAAACCATCACTTTACAAGCAAAGAAGCCCTATGTTGTGGGTTTGGGAATTTTCAAGTGAGGAATTCAGACAAATTTATTTTGACCAGGTATCAGCTTATCAGCAATCATTGCTTAAGTAAATAATAGACCGTCCAAAATAAATAAAGGGCTGCATTATCTGATAATAGAGCTCTTATCTGATGAAGGATAGAGCTACAGATAATCTTAATGTCTTAACCCTTTCCTATGATGTCTCTATTAAAAAAGGCTTGGGGAATTATTGAGTCAAATGAAGAAAAGGCTGATAATCAGCATTTTCTCATCTTGCCGCGCTATTTCAAAATTGAACAGTATATTTCTTTTCTGTCTTGGTAAAGATAAAGCCCTTTCCCAGCCAAGGTTTAAGCCCTTTCCAAATTGTTTCAGAACAGAAAGTCCTTAGTTTTATGCCTTTGAATTTGGCAAAATTGCCATTGTCATTCTTTTATATTCTTCTAATGTTATAAGATTGATTTCATGGTCTTGCCAGTATCTCAACTATGAATTCAGGTGAGCGATCTCGGGCCATCTTGGCCCTCTTGTTGAGTAGAAAACATTGTGGAAACTGAAGAAATTGCTTGTGACAAGCAATATTTTCATTTTCCATGATGTTTTCCAAAGCCATTATCTTGTGAGGAGTCAAAAAGAGTCAGTGTGTGGGAATGCGTTACTTACAGTAACATCTAACATGCATCAGTTAGGGGTTATCTTCCATGACCCCAGGAAAATCAAAATTGGCTATTTTACTCATAATGATCAAATTTCTTATTATACATAATTCTCCATGACACATGCAAACACATGGTTTTGCACTGAACTCTAATGTCCTCATGGCCTAGTTTAGGGTTTAATTCACTTTCAGAATCTTGTAATCTTGATTGGTCAGAAGAAAAGATTATTAACCCATTCCCAAACAGTGATGCCTTTTGACGCCATACAAAATCTAGGCTTTAGAAAACATTGTGGAAAATGAAGAAATTGCTTGTAAAAGGCAATTTATTCATTTCCCACAATATTTTCTAAACAAAAACACCTAAAAATGCGAAATTCCATGCACATGAAATTGTCATCTGCAACATCTTTGACTTTGGAATGGTCCAAAATTTTGCTGTCTGGTAATGGGTTAAAGATGACCCCTTACTTGTGACTGTCAGATGTTGATGTCAATTAACAATATATTCTAATCAGACTGAAACAACCATGTTGTCTTACTGGTATTTCTACTTACTTCGAAATTGAAACTACTCAAAATTGATAAGGGCGCAATTGGTGAATTGACACTGGACGTGATATCAACTATGCAGGGATTGATTTGTCTTTTGTCCAAATATGTGGTGGGGCTGCGGCCTTAGCGCAGTTGGTAGAGCATCTGCCTCTCACTCGATAGGTCCCGGTTTTGATAATAGGCTGCAGCAAATATCCTTTCTGACAAAAATGTCACCCACCAATTGTTTGATATCGTTAACCTATGTGAGCGAGCAGCTGGAGGCTTGGTTAGGGTGTTGTGGTACTACCGGTATGAGAAACCAAGCCAAATATGAGGTCAAACATGGAATACTATTACCTTGATGTTTTGGCGAGACATAGAACTAACTGATAGTTTTCAATCAATCAAATAACTTAGTTATACAAATTGAGTCAAAGAAGTTGTAAACAAAGAAAAAGATGACAAAGTTCATTACATAATTTATTAACATCTTAAAATAAAATAAAGAATATTTTATTCCCCATACCAAACAACACGAAGTTATAAATGAAAAGTCTTTAAGAGTAGGTTTGAAACTTGATGTTGGATTATTTGAGCTTTATTACCAATTTTCTTTTTTCAGCTTGACCTCTGGGCCAAGTCAAAGTATCAAGTATTTCAAAAGGTAAGACAGACAGACCTTGAATCATAGCTACAGATAAGAGGGAGTGAAGGCTTTTCAAAATACATTATTTAATTTATTGTTCACCAAACCCTAAGTTGTGGGTACTCATTGAAATCGTCTCATTGAGATGATTCAAATGAGTATCCCCAACATAGGGTTAGGAACAACAAAGTTAGAATAACAAAGTTAGAACCTACCTGTAGCTCTGCTTGAATGCCTTCCTAAAAGGCAAAAATTAACCCATTACCAAACGACAAACTTTAAAGGCGGTCCAAATTGAAAGATACTGCAGACGACAATTTCAAGGGAATGGAATTTTTAATTTTTAGGTCTGTTTGCATGGAAAACATTGTGGGAAATGAAGAAATTGCTTGTCACATGCAATTTCTTCATTTTCAATGATGTTTTCCAAAGTCATTATCTTGTGGGGAGTCAAAAAGAGTCACTGTATGGGAATGGGTTAAGGGTGTGTCTACTAGAAAGCTGCTGCACGCAGCTGCAGGCGACAACAGACATTCATAAAGATAAGATTTATGTATATCATGACACAGAAAATATTGAGACAAAAGGAGAAAATGCTGGTTATCAGCATTTTCTACTTTTGTCTCATTTTTTTCCAAGCCTTTTTCTAAAAGGGATGTCAAAACCAGTACTTGTTTGGGAAAGGGTTAAATCATTGGCTGACACTGCCTTGGTTTTGTCACACAAATGAGCAACAGATCTGATATCAATTTGAATCAATCTAAATTTTTTGTTGGTTATTAATTAAGCCATTATAAACCTTTCCTGGCCTACAAAATTTCTGACCTGTCCAAATCGAAAGATATTGAAGATGGTTACTAATTTAAAAGTGTCTGTTGCAGTGTGTTCATAAGTATACTTTTCTGCTCCTTCAATGTCTCTAGAACCTTGTAAGGACATAAAACTAGGGGGTGTATGTAACTTCAAACTTTGACAACAGTGACACATTTAGAAAACACTGTGATAACTTATTTTAACTTAGACAATGTTTCTATTAAAACTGCTGTAATTTCCTCTTCGCAGGTATCTGAGAGTGCTACAGCAGCCACATTACATTTTTACTCACCAGTCAACTCTGATCTCTCACTCAACTCATTCATTGTAAGTAGACAAATGTGACCCGCCATACTAAAAGGAATTTTGCTTGAAGTCCACATAACCAAATTTCAAGTAACAGACTAGACCCAGCAGACTAGACCTAGCCTTAATCCGAGTCTTCTCTGATGTAAATACGCTCTTTGATATTTTGATTTTCCGCTATTTACATCAGAGAGCGTTGCTCTTTGAAAAAATCAAGAAGTTCGCAACAAATTGTTGCGCATTGTTCACCGTCCGATCTTAAACGCTATCGTTAAAACCCCTGATGATATCGATAAATGAACCATTTATTGTTATGGCTGCTGAAAAAAATACGACCAAAAAGTATGTCTAAAAGGTTAATAGGCAATGTTTTGCAACAACCCTCACCTGAGCAGCCTTTGTTTACCTTGACCTTCCATTCAAAACCAAAGGTTATACTCGTCCAGCAGGCCGATTTGGAATGAAATTTTTGGTCAGGTATGACAAAAAATGATACATTGATCTATACCCTACAGTGTTTTACCGAGTGATTCGATATGATACACAAAAACAAAGCTTCAAGTTACTTGTAACGTTACCGAACTTTCCGCTGTTTTCAAAGAGCAACGCTCTCTGATGTAAATAGCGAAAAATCAAAATATCAAAGAGCGTATTTACATCAGAGAAGACTCGGATTAAGGCTAGAGGTTATATTTGGAAAATTGAAATATTGTAAGACGAAGAAAACATTCTAGATTTAAAAAGCTACCTAAGGGGGGCAAGTTTTGGTCCTAGTCAGTCTGCACAGACTCATTGGGATCGAAATTTTTCACACATCTGATAATGTCCCTTTTATTGTGACTGGTCACAAATATGCTAATTTGCCGATTGCTACATCAGACATGTTTTAACATTGTAACCCATTCCCACATATTGACGCTTCTTGATGCCACACAAGATATAGGCTTTGGAAAATATAGTGGAAAATGAAGAAATTGATTGTGACAAGCAATTTTTTCGTTTTTCACTTGGTGGTTTTTTGCCCAAAAAGTCCAAAACAAGCAAATTCTTTTAACTTTTGCCTGCAACATCTTTGAAATTGAGCCAGTCTAGAATTTTGCCGTCTTGTAACAGATTAAACTAACTTGAATTATAAAATATCTAGTAGTGCTAGACAGTAGAAAATAGGTCTATCCAAAATCTTTATTAACAATTTCTGGAGACATATTAACCCTTTCCCAAACAAGACCTGGTTTTGACATCCCTACTAGAAAAGGCTTGGGAAAACATTGAAACAAAAGAAGAAACTGCTGATAACCAGCAGTTTCTCCTTTTGCCTCAATATTTTCTGAACTCTATTGTACACAAATCCACCTCTGATTAGCAGCCATTTTGTCGTCTGCAGTAGCTTTTAAATAGGACAGTCCTAAGATTTTGTCGTTTTGGAAAGGATTAATACTTTCCTTACAAACATTTGGACCATTTTATTTTTGAAGCTGCTTCAGTTGACAAAATAGATGTTGATATTAAAAGGTTGTCTTTGTGTACAATGTAACACAAAAAAATTGAGGCAAAAAGAGAATGTTATCTGGTCGTTTCTGATAAAAGGAATTGCCAGAATTACAGTTTATACAATGATGTATGCTGATTTTGAATGGAACCAACAATATACTTTAACCCACTACAATACTTTGGCTCTTTGACTCCCTACCAGAAAAAGGCTTTGGAAAACATTGTGGAAAATGAAGAAATTGCTTGTGACAAGCAATTTCTACATTTTCCACAATGTTTTCTCCCACGAAAGACCAAAAAGTAAAATTTCAATCACTTTGAAATGTCATCTGAAACATCTTTTAATTTAGAAAAGTCTAAAATATTGCCATTTGATTATGGGCTAATGAATGTAATTTACTGTTTTCTTTCTCTTTTTCCAGCACTGGTTTCAAGGCTACAAAACTTTATTCTCTGCCCCGTGTAAGAAGTGCAACAAACACAACTTGAATGGTTTACCACCAACGTGGCGTGATTTACGGACTATAGAACCTTACCATGATGTGTGTCGACAGTGAAAATAGGGATATTTTGTGTCTTTGTAATGTGTTCAATTTTAACCTTTCCCAAACAACAAAGTTTTAGGGTGGTTCAATTCAAAAGCTGTTGCTGACCACAAAATACATGTTGATAAAGAAGGAATTTATCAACAATATAGCACAGAAAATATTGAGGCAAAGGAGAAATTGCTGATTATTTTGCCGCAATTTTTTCTCAAGTCTTTTCTGCTAGGGACGTCAAAACCAGGTCTTGTTTGCGAAAGGGTTAAGGATAGTGAGAAATTGTTGACATGATCTTTTTAACGGGCCGGAACTTTTATGTCCAGGAAGCTAATATCACAGCCCTAGTTTCGGCGTCACGTCTCGTCTCATTTAACTTGAATGGTTTACCTCTTACATGGCGAGATTTACGGACTATAGAACCTTACCATGATGTGTGTTGACTGTGAAAATATGAATATTTTGTGTCTGTAGTGTGTTCATATTTAGGCTAGTGAGAATTTGTTGACATGATCTTTTTAGCAAGCTGGACTTTATTTGGGGAGGGCTGATGTCACAGCCCTAGTGTAAGAGTTGTGAGACATTTCATATTGAAAAGTTTAACCTGAGGTGCGTTCTTTAGAGCGAGATTTTTTAAGATTTCTTTATATGTTTTAGATAAAGCGTTTTTATTATACGCCCGAAGGGTCGTATTATGTTATGGCCCCGCTCGTCTGTCTGTCTGTCCGTCTGTCCGTCCGTCTGTCTGTCTGTCTGTCCGTCCGTTAGCAATTTCTTGTGTGCGCAACTCCTCCTACAGTTTTGATCGGAATTCAATCAAACTTGCCACAATGAATCTCAATGGTGTCTAGTTGTGCATCCCGCTTACGGAATTTAATTAACTCTTTTCGTTCTTGAATTATCTGCCCTTGAATTAAAAAAATGCCCATTTTCTTGTGTGCGCAACTCCTCCTACAGTTTTGATCAGAATTTGATCAAACTTGCCACAATGAATCTCCATGGTGTCTAGTTGTGCATACCGCTTACGGAATTTAGATAACTGTTTTCGTTCTTGAATTATCTGCCCTTGAATTTAAGAAAAAATGCCCATTTTCTCAAAAATGTCCATTTTCTCCTGTGTGCAACTTCTACAGTTTCAACCAGAATTTAATCAAACTAGCCACAATGAATCTCTGGTGTTTTATTGTGCAAACAAAATTTTGATAACTTTTCATGTTTTAATTATCTGCCCTTGAATCGAAAAAATGGCCAATTTTACTGACAAGCCCCTCTCGGGCGTATATGCGCCGCTCTGCGAAGCTCTTGTTAAGAAATAGATTCAGACCGAGGTGTTCCAAATGCTCCATACTTCATACAAATGACGTCATTTGGATGAAGTATGGAGCATTTGGAACATTTCGGTCAATTGTCTCTTAGATTGCTTCTGCAAAGTAACTGAGGGGTTCCGCCTGAAGTATAGGGTAATGGCGCCTCCCATTGAGCGTCTTAAAAGTCTTGCTTTAAAGAGCGCTTTATCCTAAATCATCTTAAGAAATCTCAAGATATCTCGCTCTAAAGAATGCGGCTCTGGTCTATGCATCATGCACTATTAGAGATACAGCCTTGATATTAACTAAGACCTTTCCTTTGACATAGTGACATTGAACATGGAGATTAACCCTTTCCCAATGGACAAAATTTTAAGGATGATCCTTTTCAAAAACTGCCACAAATGCCAAAATGGCTGTTAAAAAAGATAGGCTTTGTGTAAAATATGGCACAGAAAATATTGAGACAAAAGGAGAAACTGCTGGTTATCAGCAGTTTCTTCTTTTGTTTCAATGTTTTCCCAAGCCTCTTCTATTAGGGACGTCAAAACCAGGCCTTGTTTGGGAAAGGGTTAACCTTCTTTTCGAGTATTTTAACCTAGCCTATATTTATGTAAAAGAATTAACTGCTGGTATTTATCAATTTCTCCTGTTTCTTTAACATGAAGTTTTACAAAACTTAAGGTTTTTTTATATCCCCATATTGAAAGATTGGGGGCATATTGTTTTACTCTTGTCCCTCCGTCTGTCCATCTCTGTCTGTCTGTCAGAAAACTTGACATTTGCCTCTTCTCCAAAAGTATTTGACATACAAAGCTCAAATTTGGTATGTAACTTTCTTTCAATGATATCTCTGTTTCATGTAATGGAACCTTCCTCAAGATCATCTGTTAACCCTTATCAACCCTTTACATGAAAACTTTACATTTCAGAGAAATGGCCATTTCAGGAGCATTTGTGTTTCAAACACATCTTGTTTGTGTAGAATTAAGTCTTCTACAACACTGTCAACTTAGACCAGCCAAATACATTTTTCCTGTTTATATGTCTCTTTTGTTATGATACATTATGTTAAAACAATCATGAAAGAAATTAAAAATAAAATATAAAGATGCTGAATTTACTTTCTCTTCTATGCAGAGCTATTGATAAGTGGGGATGAAGGCATTCTAACTTTGATATTTTAAATCCAGACCCTATGTGATGGATACTCATTTGAATTGTCTCGATGAGAGGATTCCAATGTGTACCAACAACATGAGGTTTGGTAAACAATAAATGAAATATTGCATTTTGATAAGCCATTTCCCCATCTTAGCTGCAGCTCTGCTTCCTTGACCAGTCCAACATGATAATGTTATAATTGACCAAACGCTGACTGTCAATCAAAAACATCGATTAGCTAATGGACGATCAGAAAAATTTCATGCCCCAATTGTTCATCGTTGCATGTGTTATTGTATCGATTTATCAACTGGCAATCAAAACAATCGACATGCCAATGGCAAAGAATTTTGTGCTAACAATAGACTAGGTTTAACGTTATGTTTTGATAAACCGTCGGTGTTGTTATAAAATCTTGTAACTACGGCTTAAATCAAGCCGTAGTTACGATATTTCATAACAACACCTACGAAATACTATTTTGTTTGTCCGAAATTATGTCACAATTAACTGGATAAAATTGTTCCCTATTAACGATCATATCCCCATTGTTTGTCTTATATTATATGTTGAGCTGAGCGATCTGTCGATTGGCGTTTGGTCAATTCTTTCCGTCAATTAAAATCTTACCGAAACAACAAAATATTAGGGTTGTCCAATTTGAAAATTTGTGTTTATGACACAAAATGGATGTTAATAAAGATTGGATTTGAGTGTGATATGGTCAGGAAAATATTGAGACAAAAGGAGAAAATGCTGATTATCAGCATTATCTTCTTCTGCCTCAATGTTTTCCCAGGCTTTCCTCTGTAGAGATCATTATGTCAAAACCAGGTTTTGTGTGGGAATGGGTTAAAATCTTTTTAAATCCTCCATTTGTCTGCTAAAAATAGTCCTAAAAAAAAGGTTCCCACTGCCTCTCGTTACTGTAGACTGTCATATGTAATAATGTAATAGGGTTGATTCACCTGCAGTAATGGTGATTGGATTTATAGAGAGCAACTTGAGGCTTGGATTGGATATTTTGTTAGTAGATATTTGGCTTAGAGAGATTTGCATGGTGTCCATGGTCGAGAGGTGGAGTGTCGGCTTCATGATCAAGAGGTTCAGAGTTTGATCCTCAATAGTGGAAATTGTTCTTGGCTTCTCATTGGCCCATGCATTCGGCGCGAGTACAGGTGTTTTCCATGAAGCAGCATCAAGAGGGATTGAAATAAGTTGTACTTAACTTGCTTCCCACTCAATGTAAAATAAAAATTCTCAAAGTAAAGTCTGAAGAAACTGGATACATGGTTAGGTGCTGCAACCATAGCCTGTGATAAGTAATTTCTTCATTTACCACAATGTTTTTTACACACAAAGACCAAGATATAAAATGTTATTGCCTTAAATTGTCGTCTGCAAGATCTATCAATTAAGACCACCCTGAAATTGTATTGTTTTGGAAAGGGCTAAACCCCAATGATCAATCAATCAACCTTTATTATGATATGGAATGTTTCTATGCCTTGTAATTCAATTTACAAGAGTTGGCTGAGAAGTGACATGTTTATGGCAAAAGATGCCGTCTAATAAACTTTCTGATGGAATGGGGCGGAGCTTATTTCGGTCCATGTGGATGACAATTAGTGATTGCCATATTGTGAAAAACAACACGTGCCTGTCACCCATAAATGACAGAAAATGGGAAAGCTAGACGTATCCATTCTGCGCTACATGAACAGAGAAGACTTCCGTGTTTTAACAGCGGTAATAAATGAACTTCCAGAAGCTTTAATGAAGCAAACAAGCAAGCGACCTAATTAAATTTAGATTCGTACCCGAAATTAATCGTAACCAACATTATTTTTTTTCTAGATTTCTAATGTTTTTCGGGACGATTTGCAGTTTAAGACCCATTTATACATTCCCTGAACAAGACCTGCTTTTGACGCCCGTAATAAAAAAAGCTGCTGAAAAAAACAAGCAAAACAGAAAGAGTTCATTTCAGGCATATTAGCCTGGGAACTAATCCGAGTCTTCTCTGATGTAAATACGCTCTTTGATATTTTGATGTTTCGCTATTTACATCAGAGAGCGTTGCTCTTTGAAAACAGCGGAAAGTTCAGTAACGTTACAAGTAGTGAAGCTTTGTTTTTGTGTATCATATCGAATCACTCGGTAAAACAATGTAGGGTATAGATCAATAAATCATTATTTGTCTTACCTGACCTAAAATTTCATTTCAAATCGGCCTGCTGGATGAGTATAACCTTTGGTTTTGAATGGAAGGTCAAGGTAAACAAAGGCTGCTCAGGTGAGGGTTGTTGCAAAACATTGCCTTTAAACCTTTTAGAAATACTTTTTGGTCGTAAATTTTTCAACATGTATGACAATAAATGGTTCATTGATCGATATCATCAGGGGTTTTAACGATAGCGTTTAAGATCGGACGGTGAACGATGCGCAACAATTTGTTGAGAACTTCTTGATTTTTTCAAAGAACAACGCTCTCTGATGTAAATAGCGAAAAATCAAAATATCAAAAAGCGTATTTACATCAGAGAAGACTCGGATTACCTGGGAACATGCGTACTCGCGGTACTTATTGCAAAAATATGTAAACGGGAAAGCCATCAACAAAATCACAAAAAATCTTTTTATATTTTTTAACTCTAAATGTCACGCATTATCCTGT
This sequence comes from Fragum sueziense, assembly GCA_963680895.1. NCBI lineage: Eukaryota > Metazoa > Mollusca > Bivalvia > Cardiida > Cardiidae > Fragum > Fragum sueziense. The sequence continues at coordinate 21,523,900 of OY804598.1, read as the reverse complement.
AAAACAACCAAGATGCTCCGTTTATTTCTGATTTGACAGCCACGGATTAATTCATGCAATGCGCATCGTCGCCATCTTGGATTTGTTTTATGGGATCTCGCGTTATTTGTTTATTTTTTCCTGGCGGGAAGCGCGAGCTCATGTCACGTGATCAAAATATTGAATACTTTTTAGCTTGACTTTTCGAAGAAAATGAGAGCTTATACTGTCACCCGGACGTTGGCGTTCAGGGGTCTCGTTTGCCAAATTTTGGGGCCTTTATTGGGCCCCATTCCCAATGGCAAAAAGTATCTTTTTTTCCCAATTTTCGGGTGAAAATTCCCAAATGAGAACCCAGAATGCCCCATGTTAAGACCTCTTCTTCATTTAATTAAAACATTTTAAAGACAGTTTTAGAGTATATTCTTAAACAAGAGGATGTTCAAATGCATTTTACATCACTACAGTCTAATTGGCAGCTAAAACTGAGTGACAGTATGGATACATACTTGTTTTAGTATTTTCCAATTTAAGTAAAATCATCGCTATTTTCCCCAATTTCACTGGCCCCTGGCCCCAAACAAAAATTGGTAGCAAGACCCTTGGCGTTGCAACAAAGGTTAAAGTTTTTTCAATCATCAATAACTTCCATACTATTAAAGGGATTCAACCCAAACTTGGAATACTTATTCACCATCACACCCTCTACCTTACTATCAGGGCCCATAACCCTGGGTCCACTATATTTGGAGTTATGCCCCCTTTATACTAAGCAACTTAGAAAGTCGAGCGCGCTGTCTTCGGACAGCTCTTGTTTTGTCAATGCCAGACAAGCCTAGATCTGTCAAAGTCGCGTGGATTATTATTGATTATGCCATGGAAAATGTGTTTTAATTGACCAGGGTACAATAGCCTATTGAATACTAGGCAGGTGCAGCTTCTACTGATTTGCATACGGACACTTTTTTCATCGATAACTCACTTTCAGAGTTGAGACGGAAAATATTTTAAAAATAGTCACGATCAGTGAAGCATGGACTTGTACGTCAGAGGTTGTCCCAGGAAAACACCCGATAGTAGGCGTGGCCGTTTGTTTTACAGTTTACCGCGAGATCCCATGTACCGCGAGTACACATGAAGCGAGTATATTATCCCCAATGCACCTGTTCTTCAGACATTCCTTTGAACGCATGTATTTAACATCAATTGGGAAACAAGTTTCTTCAACTTTTTTTAATCCCTCTCGATTGAGCGTCCTGGAAATCCACCAATACTTGCGCCGAATGTGTGGGCCATTGAGAAGCCAAGAACAACCTCCACTACCAGGGATTGAACTCTTTAATCTCTTAGTTGCAAGGCCGACGCTCTTGACTACGGATATGCACACCATCCTTTCCCAAACTGCGAAATTTAGGATTTGCAGGTCCATCCTTGATCAGTCTAAATTATTAAAGGGGCCCATTCTAGGTTTTTATGCTTCCGATCTGTTCGGGAACTCATATTTGTGCATGGAAAAACAATTTGCAATGCATAATAACCTCAAACACGGCGAATTACCACCTTTCCTTTGCTAAAGATCAATCCTTTACAAGAGTGTTTACACATTCTATTTTTACTTCAAACGAGGCAAGGTCAAGGTCAACGAGACACACCTCTGCGGTATTAACACACCGTACAACCGGCTGTGTCGATGACTGTGACCTTATTTGCGAGGGATAAGTGGAAATGTTTATTTTATACAAACACTGAACATTTATCCGCGTATTTATCAACTGTAGAATACCAAAGATCCTTTCGCTAATTTATAAAAGTAAATTCATTTGACCTACCATGCACATGACATCAGATGCCGAATCTGTCTTCGCAAACTTTCGACGCAGTCAGTTGTACGGTGTGTTGAATCTCGCTGAGCACAGATGACATACCTCTGACGTAATTGATTTTTGAAGGTTGGGCATATGTAGCCGTTACAAAACAAAAACAAGGACAATAAAAACGGGCTGCACGTTATTAATTGACTTGGATTTTAATACTTAATAAAGCTTGATGAGTGCTAACAATGGACGTAAGTGATCTACCCATTCAGGTTGGTAATTTCATATGTTATTTCTGGTTTGTAATTATTGTGCCATTTGCATTTTCAACAGCCTAGCTTGCCCCCCTTTAAACTTTGCAGTTTGGGAAAGGATCAAGAACTATTTTCCATAAATGACACAATAAGTTAAACCATATGTTAGACTGGAAGTCGTTTGACCGGTATTCCAAGTGGTTTTTAGCTCGACTTTTCGAAGAAAATAAGAGCTTATACTGTCACCCGGGCGTCGGCGTTGGCGTCGGCGTTGGCGTTGCAACCAAGGTTAAAGTTTTTTCAAACATCAATAACTTCCATACTATCAAAGGGATTCAACCCAAACTTGGTATACTTATTCACCATCACACCCTCTACCTTACTATCAGGGCCCATGACCCTGGGACCACTCTATTTGGAGTTATGCCCCCTTTATACTAAGCAACTTAAAAAGTCGAGTGCGCTGTCTTCGGACAGCTCTTGTTGCTAGACATGGGCTAGAGATACGAACCACCAGCGCTCGATCCTATGCTACTGATAAATAGGTCATTGATACTATTAATAACATGTTGTTATAAATATGTATGTAGGTCATTGGTCGAGTGCCAGTGATACGAACCTGTATCTGTAGCCACTTCCATGCTGAAAACCCAAACTGTTCGAAATGGAGACTTTAAATGATAATAAATTTGCCTCTTTTATATAAAATAATACAAATTGAAATGCAAATTATAATACATGTATTTTCACTTTGCAGGTTGAGATGGGAATGAAGAATCATGAGATTGTACCCGCCCCTCTGATAGCCTCTATTGCCCATCTACATGCCGGCGGCTGTCATAAAGTACTGAAGGAACTGGGGAAACATAAACTTGTCTGTTATGAACATAGAGGAAAATCAGGTATGTCATAATATGGGGAACCATGGTAGAGCTGAGCGCTGGCTTCAGGATCGAAGGAATCTGGGTTCAAATCCTGCTGGTTCATGGAATTTTTTCTGAGCAAAAAAGTTTCCCCACATTGTGTATAAATGGGTAGGCCCTGACACATGAGACTGTTGACGGGCAAAGTGCTGTGGCTGCCAGAGGCGCTGACTGTAAACAGCTGACATGAAACTGGGGTAAAGTGGAAAGTCTTAAGTTAGTATGATATGACCACAACTCCTTAGATTTCAGACTTTAACTCATTACCAAACGGCAAATTTTTTGACTAATCCAAATTCAAAGATGATGCAGACGACAATTTCAAGTGATTGAAATTTTGACTTTTTGGTCTTTTCATGAAGAAAACATTGTGGTAAATGAAGAAATTGCATGTCACAAGCAATTTCTTCATTTTCCTCGATGTTTTCCAAAGCCATTATCTTGTTGGGAGTCAAAAGATGTCACTTTGTGGTAATGGGTTAAACTAACCTTTACTTTTCATTTTACCTTTATGTAAGGTTTTGTCTTGTCAGCTGCAGATAACTTTAGTGAAGCCTTTTCCAAACAATGAAGTCTTGTGATGCAGCAAAGCAGACATGGCAAAATCCGTCAGACAATCAGACAAATCTGATAAAATTTCCCTTGGTCTGATGATTTTTTTGCTACTGTCAGTCCAAATGTCTGACACTCCTGTTGATCTGTCAAAATAGTGAATGAGAGTTCTGTCTGACAAAATTTTATTCAGTCTGACAGATTATTTGGTACTGTCAGACCAAATGTCCGACAAAGATTTCTGGTATTTCGCCAAGTCTGGCAAAGCGTTAAAGAATTGGATAAGATTTGCAGAAAAGGAGGAAGATGCTGATTAATTACCAATTCAACCTTATAAAAGAGAAACTTGATTTTGAGTGTCAGATTAATCTTGTGGTTTTCAAAAAGCCTTTGCATATGATGTGGGCAGGTCCTAATTTTGTCATTTTGGAAAAGGTATCTAGATGTAATGTGTGGTCAGTTTAAGATGATTTTAGTGGAGAAAGTAAGTTGAATAAAAGGATGAACATGATAAGATTTAAGGTTGATAAAGGTAATCAGCATTCCCATTCACGCAAGAACACACGTAATTTACGCAAATAAATACAAGTGCACGCTAGTTTTACTTTCATATTGCATACATGCACGCAATGTTTTTTTTGTAAGGTCAGCGTCGAATTTGGGCATGAAACTAATTATAAACTAGAAACCTAATATGCCGCAGTAAATCTCTGTGTTATCATCCTTTTTACGAGCATTTTCGACCTTTCCATTCTAGTATCAAACAATGCACGTCGGCTGTATAGCCAGTCCAATAATTTTCACTCGGGTTGTGTATTAAAATGGTCGAACCTGCATGAATCAGTCAATGACGAATGACGTCATCAGAATTTCCTTCTGCATCTGCAGAGCCTGTAATAGTCAGGCCGCCAGTTAAAAATAGGATCATTTTTTCCCTAATAGTAAGCTTGCAATTTTGATTTTATTGTAGAGTAAAGTCGGGTAATTTCGACAGGCGTCCAAATTCGACACTCTTCTATAATATTTACAATATTTGACACACAAAGCGTATTAATAGCATTCTAATATCAAACAACTTATGTCGGGGCAATAACCGACATATAAAAATAATTCATGTCCTCCAAACACAAAGCCTTTCCCCGAAAAAACCGCGGAAGAAAAAGGTCGTCAATTTTTTTGATGGGCAAAAATGGCCGTTACAGATTATCGTAAGAAAATGGATCTAAACAAAGACATTTGAAAAAATATGAAAATCATTTCTGTATGATAAATGCTTCAATACTATGTCGGAAATGTGTATATTTTCATTAATTAATTGATTAAAAGCATCCCTCTGCTTTATTTTCAACTTGAGAAAGGTGTCGAATTTATACAACAAAATATTTGAAGTGCGTATAAATTCAACATGCCCTAAAACGTGATTAATTGTTTGAATTTGGAAGTTCCTACATCGACAGAAACAGACTACAGTTTAATTGTTTCGCTTATTTTGAACAGTAGAAATAGCGCTAATGCCTTTTTTCATCAACCAACATACAAATTTGATCGAAAAATACAAATTATAAGAAAAATCCACATTAATTTGCTCCAGAAACGTTTCACGCGGAAAATTGTTCCATAATAATATTTCGAGGTGAATCAAACTTCCAGACTGTAGACGAAAATATACTAAATATGACGAGTCTTACTTTGTGAGAAACATCCTTATTTATCCACACAATTGTTAACAATCCGACGCATTAAATTCAAATTTTATACCACTCTAGATTTGACCGTTGGAGGTGCAGAAATTCCTGATTTAGCCACAATCAAATCACCCGAATGGGGTTCTTTTATTCGACGTGGCACCGCCTTGTACATCTACCGAGTAAATTCTGTTTAATTGATTGGTCTGAACAGTTTGTAAGTCTCCACCCATTCGAGCATGTATATGCTTGATAGACAGCGATATTCACGTGCTGATTTCTCATTCCTTTGTCGGAACAAAATGACGTCACACAATCGTCATACCGCTAACCGTCTGAGGGAGAGTTTAAAACATCAAACAAAGCCACGCAGTCGCGTGGGGAACACCTGTTATTGAACAGTTTCCGAAAATAGAAATAGACTCATTCCCATGTACAGTACTTAAAAGGGATCACTTGTTGAAATTTCGGGGTGCGCATGTAAAGTTTATATCAATTTAGTCATGGAATAATTGAACCATTAATTGGAATATTTCAACGACAAGGTATTTCTTTTACATTTCATTCGAGGAGACAATTAACTTTCTAAACATTGTTGTTTGGCAACCGCTGTGTTTTAAATGAAGTAGGAATATTTCGTAGACGCTCTAAGGGAATATTTGTGGTTTAGGAAATGAATTTGCGCAGATAAACATTCTAAAAAGATCGCATTTTGCAAATAGATCTATGTCTCCGAATCGTGGTTGAGAATGAAAATCTCAATGAAGAAAAACCAAGTGCATCGTCGTAATCAATATATTCACCTGCTTTGCAGTTTATAAGAGATGTTAACATCGTTGTCTGAGTATTTTCTTTCACAAATTCTTGGGGTGTCGAATTTACCCACAAGGTGTCGAATTTATACTTCGATGGGTCTCATGATTTAATGGTAAAAAAAGACGACAACGACAAACGTATTCGGGCGGCGTTTTTTGCAAATGAAAATTCCGTTTTGATAAATGTTTATTCTCCGGAATATTTTGCCACAACATTTTTTTGCTGATTTCGTCTTAAGGTGTCGAAATTACCCGTCTTTACTCTATTGTCTGTCGGATATTGACGGCTATTGAACTTTATGTAACTTGTACATGTACAGTAGATCAAAACAAAAATAACTGACCGTGCCCAATTAGGTAGTGTGAACCATCAAGGGACGTCACTCGTCTAACCTTAAATCAAGTTCAAAAAGAGTTGCCCGCATTAACCCTTTCCCAAACAAGACCTGGTTTTGACGTCCCCTTAAGAAATAATATGGAAATACACGGCCTCGGCAATGTACCCATATATATGGGTCATTTACCCAGGTTTTACTTGGCATGTGGGTACATGTACCCAACTTCAAAAAATGTGGTGGGAATGCTGGTAATGTACATTAACTCATTATCACACAATGACTCCTTTTGACTCCCAACAAAATGATGGCTATAGAAAACATCATGGAAAATGAAGAAATTGCTTGTGAGAAGCAATTTCTTCATTCCCCACAATGTTTCCTACGTAAAAGGACTAGAAAATGTTAAATTTCATTTACTTGTAATTGTCGTCTGCATCATCTTTGAATTTAGACTAGTCTAAATTTTTGCAGTTTGGTAATGGGTAAAATTTTTAGTGCTGTATTGAGAAAAAATAAAAAAAACTAATTGCTGCAGTCACTGAAATACATCGTACAAATAAGTTCTTGAATTGTCTCAAAGAGATGGTTTCAATGAATATCCACCAGAGCTCCAGATAAGAAGGGGTGATGACTTTTCAAACTGCAATAATTCTGTTATTGTTCATCAAATCCTATGTTGTGGGTACTCATTTGTATCGTCTCGTAGAGTCGATTCAAATGAGTACCCACAACATAGGGTTTGGAATTGAAATAACAAAGTGTAGAATGTCTTCACTCCCACTTATCTGTAGCCATGATCCACAACATAGGGTTTGGAATTAAATTTGGAAAGTCTTTATTAACCACTAATGCTCAGTAATTCATAATAAAGGGGTGGATCATTAGACAGAATTTATTTCAAACTGATGTATGAAGACTGTTGTTTCTTCTCCAGTTCCCGGATACAGGTTGACAAATGGAGGATATGATTATCTAGCCTTGAAGACTCTCACCAGTAGAAATGTTGTACAGTCAGTCGGTAATCAGATTGGAGTAGGAAAAGAGTCAGGTCGGTGAAACCAAACAACAAAATTTTGGGTTGGTCTAAATTCAGAGATGTTGCAGACAACGATCTCAAATAATTGAAAGGACCTCTATGGATAAGGCGAGAAATCTCCCTAAAAGGCTCTAATGGAAAAGTCAATTTTCAAAACATGCAAAATGATGATTATTTTGAGCTATATTGTTAGATGGATACCTAAATCCTATAAAAAGTGATTTTGTTCAATCAAAACGATTCGACATGTACAGATAACTCTTGGTTTCTGTACCTACCCCCAAAATTACATTTTCTTACCCCACCGGTATTCATTTAACCAGAATTAAGTTTTCTATGATTTTATTAGCAAGATTTTTTCTGTAAATGTAAGGACAATTGGTGTTGAAATCATATACCAGTTTTCGTTTTGTCCTTAATGCGCATGTGCATCATTGAAACGAGTTTAAAGGCAAAATCTTCCCGCCAAAAATATGGCAATTGGTATTTGAGCACTATTTTTAGTATAAAAGTATGTTCCACCCGGTGACCCAGGAAATCCTTTTTACCAAGGAAGCATATGGTCAAGTGACACAACATATGTCAATGGGAAGCTGGGTCAAGGGGTGGAACGATGTTCACCAGCCCATGGAAGGTAGGTATTCCTCTGTTTTTGGCGGGAAAGTGCGCTTTTAAAGTTGTTTCAATGATGCGCATGCACAATACGGACAAAACCAAAGCTGCCATATGATGTCAACACCATTTATCCTTGTATCTGTAGAAAATAAATTGGAAATAAAACAAAAAGAAACACCAGTTTACGTCTATGAATACCGGTAGTATAAGAAAATGAAACTATTTAGGTGGGCACAAAAATCAAGAGTTATCTGCACCTATAGAACTTTATAAATGGCAAAAAAACATATTCATTTCATTTATTTATCTTCCTAACCATAAAGCTTAATTTTGTTTCTCAATTTGTTAGTTTTGAAAATTGACCCATCGCGCTGAGCCTTTTAGGGAGATCTCTCGCCTTATCCATAGATGTTCTTTAAACGTTGTTGGTCTTTTGTTGTAGAAAACATTGTGGGAAATGAAGAAATTGCTTGTCACAAGCAATTTCTTCATTTTCCTCAATGTTTTCCAAAGCCATTATCTTGTTGGTGGTCAAAAAAAGTCACTGTGTTGTAACGGGATATTTGACTGCAATGTTCATGAAGAGATTTCCTAAGGTCAATCTTTCTACAAAAATCATGATGAAGTCACATTAGATCTAGTAACTGGCTTATTTGATATCCTTTCTGGCTTAACATATACAACCCATCATTAGCACTAAAGAGCCAGAGGCAAAATTTGAAAAGTGCCAGTAAGTCTTAAACTGTGGTACATTTCCATTCCAAATATAAAGAAAAACATTTTGAACGGTTTATAATTTTGAATTAATGCATACTTATGGAAATATTTGACAAAAATGGTCTAAATTACCACCCTTGCATATGAATTTAGAGTTAAACAATATTTGTAAATTATTTCATTCTTGAAGCATAATCTTGAAATCCGGCACGGTGACTCAACTTATATGAAGTGTATTTACAAGTGTGTGCATTTTGATGCATCTTGTATGGCTAGAAAGTGGTGTTTTTAATGATGGGTCATATACCTTAAGGCAAAAGTCATTCTCACAAATGCATGAATTGTTTATCATTCATGTACACTTGAGTGGGATAAGAAGCTAATCCACGGATTGGAGGTTGCCTTTTGTACTATTCGAGAATACCAGGAACTCATGTGTAGGTGCACTAGCTTTGGTAAAATGGCAAAAAGATAAATGGTTCTGTTTCCACTTACCAAACCGATCTTGATTTAGTCAACATCATTATGTCATTTACCAGTATTCGAGATGAATTTGATTGCATATTGATGATATTTACAGGTTATAAGCAAATTAAAACTGGAGAAAAAATTTGCCGACTTACAGACCTTGGCTTTTTATCGGCATGTTAACGGGAACACAGCTATTTTTTCGCCTATGTTGAAAGGTGCATTTAACCCTTTTAAACAATTCAAGCATGACTATTGTAATCTTTGTGTTACAGGGCCATATTCACCAACAATTCTAAATTGATTGTGTGAATCCAAATTACATTACAAGCCATATGATTGGACGAGACATATGTCTCAGCCAATCGGATGGGTTGTTATGTAATTTCAGAGGTAAATTTTTAATTGGATTGATTGGTGAATCCCTGGTATAAATTAACCCTTTCCCAAACAAGACCTGGTTTTGACGTCCCTATTAGAAAAGGCTTGGGAAAACATTGAGACAAAAGAAGAAACTGCTGATAACCAGCAGTTTCTCCTTTTGTCTCAATATTTTCTGTGACTTATTTTGCACAAATTCTATCTTGAATAACATCCATTTTGTCACTTGTGGCAGTTTTTTGAAGTGGATCATCCTAATATTTTGCCGTTTGGGAAAGGGTTAACATGTAATGATTTTAAAAATCATCCTTACAGATGTATACATAGTGGCAGATGAAGATGAACAACAATGGTGTCTCAAGCTTCATAGGTAATATTAACCTTTTCCCAAAAGACAAAAATTTAGGGTCTTCCAATTTGAAAGCTGCTGCAGACAACAAAAATTATGTTAATTGACATTGGGTTTGTGGACAATTTAGCATAGAAAATTTTGAGACAAAAGGAGAAACTGCTGGTTATCAGCAGTTTCTTCTTTTGTTTCAATGTTTTCCCAAGCCTTTTCTATTAGGGACGTCAAAACCAGGTCTTGTTTGGGCAGATAAATTTGCTTTAATTCAGTCTGCCCGCATTTCTCATAAGTGCAACTCTTTTTAACCCTTTCCCAAACAAGACCTGGTTTTGACGTCCCATATAGATATGGCTTGGGAAAACATTGAGACAAAAGAAAAAACTGCTGATAACCAGCAGTTTCTCCTTTTGTCTCAATATTTTCTGTATTAAAATATACACATATCCTGTGTTTATCCACAACCATTTTGTTGTTTTCAGCGGCTCTCAAATGGACCACCCTAAAATGTTGTCGTTTGGGAAAGGGTTAAACAGCTGCAGGTATTTCAATGAAAATTTACACGGACAATCAACATAGCATGGACATTTGTATGTAGCAGTTTAAGGAGGTCATGGAAGGGAGATAATTTGATTTTGTCCGCCTGCATTTCTCTTCTCTCTAATGTCAAATGCACATTGGAATGAAGAAATTTCTTCACTCTCATTTCATCCAAGGGAGATAAGTCAACTAATTTGTTGATCAATTAGGCACTGCGGGGAGTTTTAGTTGCTCAGCAAATTTTCTAGTTAGTTATGATCTTTGTTTTATTGATTAATTTAACCCTTTCCCAAACAAGACCTTGTTTTGACGTCCCAATTAGAAAAGAATTGGGAAAACATTGAGACAAAAGAAGAAACTGCTGATAACCAGCAGTTTCTCCTTTTGTCTCAATATTTTCTAAGTCATATCTTACACAAGTTCTATCTTCAATAACTTCTATTTTGTCATTTGTGGCAGTTTTTGAAGTGGATCTACCTAAAAATTTGCTGTTTGGGAAAGGGTTAACGCCTTTTTCCTTCAGATTAGGCAGAACATCTTTCCGACAGTTAAAGAACAAGCGAGACTACCACAAACATAGGGCTAGCACATCCTGGCTTTATCTATCCAGACTCGCGGCCACAAAAGAATTTGCTTTTATGAAGGTAAACACCATATCATTTTACGCCCCCTTTGAAGAAAATGGGAATATTTTGTTTTGCAAATATGGATTCGCACAACGTTGTCACCAGAAAGTATGGAATCTTTCCTCTTCACAACTTATCCGTATAAAGTGGATACTGCCGAATGTTCACGACATCAGAAATTTCAGCCTTAGATCTAGATCAATGATGACCTACTTAACTTGTGTAAATCTTAAACAATCTAAATCATTTTATATATTTAAAGGATTATACAAATATATTATATAAATATAGTACAAAACTTTTTTAACCCATTACCAGACAGGGACACTTTGACAACCATTAAGAAACATTCTTTGGAAAACGATGTGGAAAATGAAGAAATTGCTTGTGACAAGCAATTTCTTCATTTCCCACACAAATCTTTTCTAACCAGAAGGACCAAAGAATTTACAGGACCAAAGAATTTACAAGTTTTATTCAAGTGAAATTTTAGTCTGCATCATCTTTGAATTTGAGACTGTTGAAGTTTTTCCGTATGGGAATGGGTTACGTGCATGTTGGATTATATAGGATTACAGTAGTTTTGCACTGACCCTTGAAATTGAATTCCAGGCTCTGTATGAGAGAGATTTTCCTGTACCACAACCTAAAGACTTCAACAGACATGCAGTGGTAATGGAGCTACTGAGTGGATACCCAATGTAAGTTAACAATCTACCTATAGTACATTTAGCTTGTTAGTAAGGCAAGATAAATGGAATCAGGAATTGAATGAGCCATTTTCCAAAAGACAAAATAGTAGGATGGTCTGGTTAAATTTGAAAGAATCTGCAGATGACAAATTTATGGTAATGAAGACAGGATTTGTGCACTATAATGAATATATTACAGAAAGTTTTGCTATCAATATAAAGAGCATTGTAGAATTTCTCATGTGAGCTGCCTCGGCCATAGCGCAGATAGTAGTGATCCGATTGTCACTCATGAGGTCCAAGTTGTGATCCCTGGTCGCGCCAAACATCCTTTCTGACAAAACTTTCTCCCACCAATGGTTGGGTAATCGTTTACCTATGTTGGCGAGCAGCTAGAGGCTCAGTAAGGATGTTATAGTAGTACTGGAAGGAGAAACTACAGGAATACATGGTCAAGTGCTCCAACCATCACGATATGACCATAGCAGTTGAATGATGCCTTAACCCTTTCCAAAACAAGACCTTGTTTTGACGGCCCTAATAGCTAAGGCTTTGGAACACATTGAGGCAATAGAAGAAACTGCTGATAACCAGCAGTTTCTCCTTTTGCCTCAATATTTTCTTTACTGTATTTTGCCAAAATTCTTTCTTTATAAGGAAATATTTTGTAGTCTGCAGAAGCTTTCAAACTGGATCACCCTAAAATTTTGTCGTTTGGTAAAGGGTTAAACCACAATCAGTCATTCAAGCAATGTCATGAATGTAGGGATCCTGAAAAAAGGCCCTGATGGCATTCCAGTTTGCTTATGTTTCAAGATCAGCTGTGTCTAACTAACCATATGATCAGGATCCTTGCTGCTCTCTTACAGTTGATGTTGAAGGAGCTATTAGAGATTGACATTGATCTGTATCTGACTGTTTATACGCAGGCTGATCTGGACCAATGTGGTCTCAAATGACGGGATCTTTTTCCAGACCCTGGTTCATATATTTCTCACCTATACAGGTGTCAGGTTACGGAAGTGGGAGATGCGGCCAAGATGTACGACGAGCTGATGGTGTAACTTGGTAACCGTGGACTCGTACACAGAGACTTTAGCTAACCTTTTATCACATAATGACGCCTTTTGATGCCTCACTTTTGAAAACATTGTGGAAATGAAGAGATTGCTTGTGACAAGCAATTTCTTCATTTCCCACAATGTTTTTCATCCGAAAAGGCGTGAAATTCCAAAATTTCAACACATTGGAAAATGTCGTCTGTAACTTCTTTTGAATTGGACTGGTTTAGAATTATGTTGTTTGGAAACGAGTTTTATTTTATACAGGTGTCAAGTTACAGAAGTCGGAGATGCGGCCAAGATTTACGACGAGTGTATGGAGCTGATTGTGAAACTCGGTAACTGTGGACTTGTACATGGAGACTTTAACGAGTTTAACTTGATGATCGACGACAATGAGAGAGTGACCATGATTGACTTTCCACAGATGATCTCTATCTCTCATGAAAATGCTGAATGGTAGGTCTATTCACCAAAGACATGAAGGCGTTAGTTCATTCACTGTTAAAGCTGTGGCCATAGTGTGATTTGTAACATGCTAGACACTCATTTGTCCCCAGCCTATCTGGGTCACCCACCGATGGGTGGATTATCATAAACCTTAGGGGATGAGCAGTTCGGAGCCTGGAAAAGATGTTGTAGCACTTTCAAAATGAAGTTAAAGGTTTACAATACAAGACTTGAAGAAAAAATCGGAATTTTGATTTTTTCCATTTCGATCAAATTTCATTATTGCTTGATTTATTTTAGTGTTATCCATTTTAAACATTTTATATCACACCATGTGTTGATGATCTTGAAATATTACACAAGAGACAGTCTATTTTGACTAACAATATGCTGCAGCCATAGGGCAATTGGTAACATTCTCTCATTCATTAGATGCTGTGCCCGTGTTCGATCCCTGGCTGCGGCAAACACCTTCTCTGACAAAACTGTCTCCCACTAAGGTTTTGATAGTGGTTAACCTATGCGGATGAGCAGCTTTAGGCTTGGTTAGGATGTTGTGGTAGTTCTGGTATGAGAATCAACAGGAATCCATGGCTAGGTGCTCCAGCCACCATGAATTGACCATATCAATTGAAAGAGGTGTTAAACCGTTCCCACATATGGATGCCTTTTGACGCCCCAACAGATAAAGACTTTGGAAAACATTGTGGAAAATGAAGAAATTGCTTGTCATAAGCAATTTCTTCATTTGCCACAATGTTTTCTATCCAGAAACACCAAAGTATGTGGAATTCTATTCACTTGAAATTGTCATTTGCTACATCTGACTTTTGTACTCTCTAAAAATTTGCCATTTGGTATTGGGTTAAACCCCAATCATTTGTACTTGCAGGTACTTTGACAGAGATGTTCAATGCATTAGGGATTTTTTCTCAAAAAGATTTGGCTATGAAAGTGAATTATACCCAAAGTTTTCTGATATAAAGTAAGTGAACCTTTTAGAAAACTTTATCAACTACACTTTATTGCATGTTTGAGAATCAATGCAACCTTGCGATGACTGTACTTTCATGATTTTATAGAATGATTTCTAATTGTCATGCCCATCATGTCTATCGCAAAAAGGGCAGAAGATATTCAATATTTTGGTGGCCACGGCCATGGTGCAGTTGGTAGTGCATCAAACTCTCACTCATGAAGTCCCAGGTTCTGTCCCCGGCTTTGGCAAATATCCTTTCAGACAAAATTGTCTTCCACCAATGGTTTCATAATCTAAATTGTTAATCTACGTTGGAAAGCAGCTGGAGGCTTGGTAAGGATGTAGTGGTAGTATGAGAAACAACAAAAATCCATGGTTAGGTGCTCCAGTCGCAGAGATATGACCATTTCAGCTAAAAAGGTGTTAAACCCCAATCAATCAAATCAATATTATGGTCAACTTAACTACTTAAGTATGGTGAAGTTTAACTTTGCTTTGTAGCAAAAGATACTAGATCTATATGATATGATCTTTTAAATTGGAACAGTCAAATATTTTGCCATCTGGTAATGGGTTGAATTGTCATCTGCAAAATCTTTGAATTTGGACCAGCCTAAAATTTTGTCATCTGATAATGAGTTAAGGTTTACGAACTGAGAATGAAATGCAGAGCCAGTGGCGAAATTTGAAAAGTGCCAGTAATTCCAAATCTGTGTTACATTTCCATTCCTAATACAAATATAAGCATTTTGTATGGTTTACAATTTTGAATTAATGCATACTTGTGGAAATATTTGACAAAAATGTTCAAAATTACCTCCCTTGCATATGAAAATAGAGTAAAATAATATTTGTAAATTATTTTCTTCTTAAAGCATAATCTTGAAATCCGGCCTGGTGAATTAACTTAAGTGAAGTGTATTTACAAGTGTGTGTAATTTGATGCATTTCGTATGGCTAGAAAGTGGTGTTTTCATTCTCAGTTCGTAAACCTTAAGGACAGATCCTCCATTTATTTCCCACGGTAAGAATTTTTTTATTTTTTCTGTACTGATATTTAAATATATGACAAGTAAAAAAATGACTTAAATACTATAGGTAACCAAGCGAATTAAAAAGTTATTGAATTTCAAGGGAGACTACTCTTGTCTAAAATTGCAAAAATGGGGTGTCTCTTAAATACCCACAAAAAAGGTGTTCGAAATGACTAGGATTACATAAATAAGTCTTTATTGTGTTCAATATGTTTTATTCTGTCTAAATAAGTATTAATTTGGGAAAATTTAGTGATGATTTTGAAATTTTTAGTAAAACATTCTTTCAAAAGTAGCTGAAATTGCTCTTTTGTCGCAACGTTTCTGATAATAAAAAATATTCCAGCGGTAAGAATTTTTTCTTTTTTCGTATAGACATAGCGCTTGGTCATACCTACAAAAATAAAAAAAGAAAAATATATCAAACCAAGCGTTTTTCTTAGTTATAAGTAAAATTTGGTTTACTTTTTACAGCTCTGTCCGAAATTTGTTCACTACTTTTATCCATTTTCTTCCTTATTACCAGCTTTAGATAATAAAACGTGTCATCTTTTGTGTCCATCTGAAGCGGACTATCTCATAAAGACACCACGTTGCTTTTGTTGCTCCGTTTCCTATCGCTAACGCCACATTTTGAACACGTAACAGAAAGCGAAATGTACCATCCGAGTACTATTACAATTTAATTGACCAAACAGAGAAAATTGAAATAACCGAAAAGGGTCTTGTCATTTATCAACCAAACATTAGATAAATGTAAGAAATACATTTGCTGAAAAGGCCAATTACTGAAACAGCTTTATTTCGTAATTTAGGATATGCGCAGTAAGTTGCGCATTAACAACTGGAGGATCTGTCCTTAACTGTATTTTTCTTAGACTAGAGAAAATCATGTAATAAAGTTGAATCTAATGTATTTCAGGAGGTCAGATGACCTTGACATTGAGGTGGCAGCCAGTGGTTTCACCAAGGATATGGCTAGTAAGTTTGACGAGGCAGCTGGTGAACTAAACATACTGGGTGGTCCGGACAATCCGAGATCCGAGGTTGGAGATGACGACGAGAGTGAGAGCGGATCAGAGACTGACAATGAAGATGATAGTGTAGACGACTCAGATCAGCAGTCGCGAGATCTGGATGAGCCATCTAGAGTTCTTGGTGAACAGTCTAGAGATGATTCTGTTAGTGATGTAAGAGATATTAATGGTAACCCTGAAGAAGATGAGAATATCGTCGGTGTTATTGCAAAACCTAGTAACTCCAGCTTGGCTCAAGCTGGAGTTACGAGGTTTTGCGATAACACTGAAGATAAAGATGTGGCTGGAATTAGTGGACAGATAACCAGGACTAGAATAAGACCTAGAGATGATACAAGTGATGAGCTTACTTCAGACAGTGTTTATGAATCGGACATTGTGAGGGAGACATTAAAACCTGGGGTGTTGATGGATAATGCTGCAAAAAGAGATGGAATTGAGAGAGAAAGTAGTGAAATGGAAACTAATACTGACTCTGCTTATGATGCTGAACCGAAAAAAGACTTCAGAGACTCAAAGTGTGAAAGTTTTACTAAAGATGATAGCGAAAGAAAAGAAAAGTTGAATGTTAATTTAGAAAATGCAGAAGATAAAAACAATGGAAGTAGTTCAGACAGTGACATTGAAGATCCAGATGATTTGGCAGATCTTGGTGAAGTTAATCGAGGTTTTAGACCGTTCCGTAACGAAGAAAGCCTGACACACATAAACAAACACATACAGAAATCGCGGCCTCGCAGTTCTGACAGCATGTCATCGATGTGTACGTCAACATCCTCTATAGATCCTCGAGTTATACGCGAGAAAGTAAAACGTCAACAGAAGAAGAAAGATGAAAAGTTGAAAGCTAGAAGAATAAGAAAAAGTGGTGAAGCTGCAATCACTACAAAGAATAGGAGAGATAAAAGACTGGATATTAAAGAAAGCTTAAGTCCAGATTGGTATTAACCCATTTGCACATATGGATGATTTTCCGATGCCCAGGTTGATAATGGCTATGGATAACATTGTTTAAAATGAAGAAATTGCATATCACAAGCAATTTCTGCATTTTTCACAATGTTTTTTACCAAAATACTGTAACATTTTGTTCACTGGAAATTGTCGCCTGCACTCTGCAACAACTTTAGATTGGGACAAGTATAGAATTTTACGGTCTCAGGTGTTTGTGCACTGCTAGATATCTATGTCTAGAATGCATATAGGCCAGTCACTTTAGCCGAAAAATAGGCCCAACCCACCACTAATTCTAACAGAAACAAAACCAACATTTTTATAATCTATAACCATTTATCCATTCTAGAAAAAAAGTCCTCAAATGTTACTCGAGGGGAAATATGAAAAAAATCGATCTTACTAGGGGACCCCTTCAAAGCAAGCCAAAAGTATGTTTTGGGGTGTAGGCATCGAAAACAGTCTTTTGAAACCAAGTATGCTATTGTGAATGGAATATTTTATGGATAATTTAATAAAAGAGGTTTATAAAGTAAAAAACATCGATTTTGCTATTTTTCTTTATTTGAATTTACATGGAAAGTGAATTTGCGAGTGGAATTTCCCCACCCACTCATGTATTAAGGTTAACTTATCCAAATACTTTTAAACCCTTCGCTGTACCTAAATATTAGACTTCCAGTTCGAAAGCTGATGTAGACGACAAAAATTCTTTGAAAAAAAAAGATTTGTATACATTATAGAAAAATAACAAGATAAAAACGTATTGATGCAAAAGGAGAAAAATCTGATTATCAGCACTTTCTTCATTTTTTAAGAGTCGGTTCTCTTTAGAGACGTCAAATCAACGACTGCTATTCATTGCTGATTGAATTTTGTTTTCTTGTTATACAATCAACCAATCATGACATTGTTTTAGATTAGGTCACCGGCCCATAAAACAAATCACTATACAATGAATTTAAGTCATTAAAGAAATGAAGTTATGCTTATGTTTTCTATTTAGTACAATTCAAGATTGTGTGTGAAAAAATAGTAGATCTTTATGAATGTTTAACGATCTACATTACCCAAATACTAGAACTGCTTTGTTATAAGGGTACTTCATAAGGCGTATTAAGCTTTCAAATGAAATAAGAACATGTAGGCCTGTGGTATTTCATTCATACAGAATTTAAAAATCCATTTGTAGATAGGATAATGCAATTTTGTGCAACATACTTAATAATATGCTGGAACACGTCATTACTACGTCATTGTTGACGTCTTCTAATCGTTTATTATTTTCAAAATTGGCTTTATCAAGGGTTAATGTCAGAAAATTATGTAATTACTCAAATGAAGAATGTACATAAACGTAAATAGCTAATCAGTAAGAAGCAGGTGTACAGATTCAAGAAGAAGTTTGAAGACATGGGATCACGAAACAGTCATGCATGTCTCTAATTGTAAATATTATTTAGAAACCGGATGCCCATCTTCGCGGATTTAGTCCGATTTCTTTGCAATCGCGATACGCCGCTTAGTTGCCGAGCTTGTTGTTATGTTGTAGCAACAATTCATTAGTCGCATTCTAAATGCATTTGACGTTACTTCGTCCATTATTGATGACGTCATTAATGTACCTTTTTTTCGCGATCTACGCCAAACAAACAGGGAAAAAATTAGCTAATTGTTTAGTTGTCGCAAGTACGTATAATATTTCGTCGACTAAAAGTTGATAAAAGCTCTCTATTGAAGTGAAATTCGCTTATCTCCGCGTTATGAAATTGCAAATGCAATATTTTCCCCGCCCTTTTTTACAGACACCATAGAGATTCGTTGTCTCTAGTTTCCTTAAATTCAAGGGCAGATTATTCAGAAACAAAAACAGTTATCTAAATTCCGTGAGCGGTGTGTACAACTTGACACCATGGAGATTCATTGTGGCTAGTTTGATTGAATTCGGGTCGAAACTGTAGGAGTTGCGCACACGAGAAAATGGGCATTTTTGAGAAAATAAGCATTTTTTCTTAAATTCAAGGGAAGATAATTCAGAAACGAAAACAGTTATTTAAATTCAATGAGCATTGTGTACAACTAGACACCATAGAAATTCATTGTGGCTAGTTTGATAAAATTCTCATCAAAACTGAAGGAGGAGTTGCGCACACAATAAAATGGGCATTTTTATAGGCATTTTTTATTCAAAGGCAGATAATTCAAGAAGGAACAGAGTTGTCTGAATTCCGTTAGCGGTGTGCACAACTAGATACCATAGAGATTCATTATGGCAAGTTTGATCAAATTCTGATCAAAACTGTAGGAGAAGTTGCGCACACAAGAAATTGATAACGGACGGACGGAGGGTTAGACGGACAGAAAGACGACCGGTCCATAACATAATACGACCCTTCGGGCGTATAATAACAAAAAGCATGTGTGGACTTCAATCCAAGTGGTTGGGGCGAGTAAAGGATGATTTTCTCGCAAATTGTGTAATTCCGATTTTAATGATCTATATCTGACGGATGTAATAATATTATAGTCACATTGAGCTTCCATACTTTTAAAAATCGATCACAGATAATTCTATTTAAAGCTAAATTATTTTTACTTATTCGTTATATTTATCCTTTTATATTTTTATATAACGAATACATTTTTCAGTTTTAATATAAAATTCAATCAAATTAGAAATAATATGTGACAAGTACAGCGTAAGAGAAGCACGTGATACTCGAGAAAATGTATGGTGGTTAGGATGGACCAGTGTATTACGATCATATCAAGGCATCTTTTGGCGTGATTTAACACCATTTCCCCCCAGATTTGCTCTTAGGACTTTTGATATGTTGATCATGATATAAAATACTTTCGTTCAGTTGCAAAATTATTTCTGTTAGAATTAGTGGTACCCTAAATCCTAAAGTGACTGGCCTAATAATAAACTTTACAGATTTTATTCTTTTCTGACTACAGCAATAGTTTAACCCTTTTCCAAACAAAACCTGGTTTAGATGTCTCCAACAAAAAATCCTTGGGAAAACACTCGGGCAAACAAAGAAAATGCTGAAACTCATCATTTTCCCTTTTTGCCACAATATTTTCTGTACTTTATTATGTATTAATTTTTTCTTTATCAACATCCATTATGTCGTCGGCAGCAGCTTTTGATTCAAAATACTCTAAAATTTTGTCATTTGGGAAAGTGTTAAAGGAAGTGATGCTTTGATTGAAAACAGCAGAAAATGAAGAAATGTTTTGCTATTTGATTTTCAGCTTACTTGGGATATCCTTTATGATCTTGACTTACAGACCGTAATCTTTGCAATCAGAATTGTGTGAAGACTGTAGCATTGAAAATGAATTTCATACTCCTTGTTAGCTCACCTGAGCACGAAGTGCTCAAGGTGAGCTATTGTGGTCGCTTTTTGTCCGTCTTCCGTCCGTCTGTCCGTCCATCTGTCCGTCCGTCCGTCCGTTCACAATTTCTTTAAACATCTTCTCCTCCTATACCATTGGGCCAATTTTTACCAAACTTGGCAGGAATGTTCCTTGAGTGACCCTTTTCAAAACTTGTTCGCGAATTTTTGATTCGTCAAAAAATGTGGACGTGGCAGGGCGGGGCTTATCGGACTTAGTGAAATCATAAGAAAATTCTTTAAAAATCAACCAATGGGCCAATTTGAACCAGACTTTGCAGGAATGTGCCTTGAGTCATTCTTTTTAAAATTTATTTACAACTTGTTACATTTGTCAAAAAATGTGGCCGTGACAGGGAGAAAGGGGCTTATCGGACTAATAGAAATCATAAGAAAATTCTTTAAAAATCAACCATTGGGCCAATTTGACACAGACTTTGCAGGAATGTTCCTTGAGCCACTCTGTTCAAAATTTATTCACAAATTGTTACATTTGTCAAAAAATATAGCCGTGGCAGGGAGAAAGGGGCTTATCGGACTAATACAAATCATAAGAAAATTCTTTAAAAATCAACCATTGGGCCAATTTGACACAGACTTTGCAGGAATGTTCCTTGAGTCACTCTGTTCAAAATTTGTTCACAAATTTTTACATTTGTCGAAAAATGTGATCATGTCAGGGAGAAAAGGGCTCATCAGACTTAGAGAAATCATAAGAAAATTCTTTAAAAATCAACCATTGGGCCAATTTGAACCAGACTTTGCAAGAATGTTCTTTGAGTCTCTTTTTTCAAAATTTATTCACAAATTGTTACATTTGTCAAAAAAGTGGGCATGGCAGGGAGAAAGGGGCTTATCGGACTTCAGGAAATCATAAGAAAATTCTTTAAAAATCAACCATTGGGCCAATTTGAACCAAATCTGGCAGGAATGTGCTTTGAGTCATTCTTTTCAAAATTTGTTCACAAATTTTTACATTTGTCAAAAAATGTGGCCGTGGCAGGGAGAAAGGGGCTTATCAGACTTGGAGAAATCGTAAGAAAATTCTTTAAAAATCAAGCATTGGGCCAATTTGATATAAACCTGGCTTGAAAGTTCCTTGTGTTTCATTTCAAAATTGTATCTTGATTTTTTTATACGCCCGTTTTTTTTTTTGTTTGTTTCAATATTCATCAAACCCTATGTTGTTGGTGATCATTTCAAGCATCTGCTTGAAAAGATTAGTACATTCTGCATAGGGTTGGCTTCGAAATTATCTGAGCCAGGAACATGAGCAGCATTTATCCAAATTTTCTTTGGAATCGCCCATAATCTTAATTCTTTACTAAGTGAATGTAGATTTTCTATTTTCCCACCAAATTTGTTAGGAAATTGCTACTGTATTATCCAAATAAATTCTCACGTGAGTATTGGAAGTTTGAGCATTTAATCCTTTTAGGACTAGTATTACTCCATTCAATGCCAAATAATTTATATGTTCCTGTTGTTCATTCTTACTCCATTTCCCTTCTATTGTGATCCCTGTTGAATTATTTATTCCCTTATATCCAGTTTTACTAGAATCTTATGAATAAAAACTGAGGGTTCTGTCATTTCAATTACTTTGTAACTGAAATGAGTATTCTTTATTCACCATTGTAACATGTATCTAATGTCTTCTATTATTGTCTTATAACTATCAAAATCTCCACAACACTTTTTCAAGTTTTGATTTTTAACATATTCTAAATCTCTGTAATATAATGGAGCATATTGTATACCAGGTCCATTTTGCCAATCAATTTCGCAAATACCCTTCTTGTTACTTTGACTTTCCGAGATAAAGATATGCATAATTGCACCAAGTCATCTACCCTCTCTGGTGTCAACCGTATTAAAGGAATTTGATACTAACCCTAATTTATATAGTAAAATTATTATTTTTTGAGTTGGGATAAACACAGACTTGTCTGGATGAACTGTAAATCCCAATTTATCCACTAATTCAACAGTGTCTCTGATATTATCAAGACATTCCTGATATGTTGGTCCCTTTAACAAACTATCATCAATAAATGGGGCGTTGAAATGTCCCAATTTCCTAAGGTTAGCATAAACAGGCTTAAGAATTTTTGTAAAATTTTGAGGACTTGATGAAAAACCTTGCGGCAAGGTGCAGAACTGAAATTTCCTTTCTCCCCATTGAAATCTTAATTATTTCCTATCAGATGGGTCAATTGGTACATTGAAATATGCATCTTTTAAGTCAGACCCGAAATAATCCCCTGGACGTATGTGGCTTACAGCAGCTTTTAATGTTTGCATTTTAGAATGGATCTTGTCCATATAATCATTAAAACGCTTTAGATTCAAGATTGCACAGACCCATCTTTTTAGCTCGACTTTTCGAAGAAAATGAGAGCTTATACTGTCACCCAGGCGTCGGCGTTGGCGTTGGCGTCGGCTTTGGCGTTGGCGTTGCAACCAAGGTTAAAGTTTTTTCAAACATCAATAACTTCCATACTATCAAAGGGATTCAACCCAAACTTGGAATACTTATTCACCATCACACCCTCTACCTTACTATCAGGGCCCATGACCCTGGGACCACTCTATTTGGAGTTATGCCCCCTTTATACTAAGACACTTAGAAAGTCGAGCGCGCTGTCTTCGGACAGCTCTTGTTTAGGTCATATGAAAATATTGGAGTAAAATTCAGTACTCTCTTTAGTAAAAACCTCCTCTATTATCCCCTTTTCTAAAATATGGAAATTTCTTCATCAATTTTCATAGCCTCAGCATTACCAAAGTCTATGCATTCTGGGGTGAAGGGTTGCCATGGCATAGTGTCCAGTTCCAATTTATAACCTTTCCCAATAGTGTTAAGAATCCATTTATCCGTAGTCAATTTGTTCCATTCAGATTGAAAAATTTTCAACTGACCACCTTGAAATGAATCTGGAGTATTTTTAATTGATATGCCCCTACTTACTTGTAATGTTGTTATTTCCTGTTGGCTTGCCGAGACTGAGGTTTCCCCCGAGAACTCTGGCCTTTTCCTTTCCAATATTGATTGGAGTAATTGGCACCCTTCATCTGGTTGTCCTTGTTCCACTGGTATCCCCTGCCCTTTCCTGCAAGTGTTTGGGATAAAAAATGATTCGACTTGAATTTCTGGGACCGTTTCTCCTCCTTTTCTATTTCCTCCACCTTCTTTTCTAAATCGTACCCAAAAAGATTTGAAGTAACTGGTGCATCAATATCACCACTTTTCTGTATTTGTGGGGAAGGGCAGGTTTGATCAAAGACTTTCTCTTTTTATTACAATTAAAAATCCCATTAACTAAGATTTTGAATAAATCCTTAAATATTTGTTGAAATTGTGTCTGATCCCCTTTATTTTTCATTATTTCAAGAGCCTTTAAAGTAGGGATCATTGCCAATTTGAAATGCTTTTGCATTGATTGCAATGCTAAATCCGATTCTCTTTTGTCCTTAATTGCAGTCCACAGTTCCCTATTTACCATAGGAACATTCAACTTGCTGCAGTTACCAGGCACGGGGTAACGATCTTCTAGTTGCTTAAATTGATCCTCGGAAATGCTTTTATCAATAGCACGATTCAATAGCTCAGACATTTGTTCGTCAATATTGGGACCAAAATTTTGTTTTTTGGCGTACAAAAGCTCGAAATCCCGAAAGAACGAATCACTAGCAGCGGATTCGTCAATTTCAATTTCCGGCTCGTTTTCTAGCAATTCGCTAATTCCATCGTCGGATTTATGATCGGGAATAGGTAAAGTTACCTGTGAATGTAATGATTTCTCATTATTTTCCAATGATTGTTGCAATTTCGCAACATTCAATACCAAACTCGACAGCAAATCCGTTTGTTGTCGCTTGTCATCCTCCATTTTGGAAATTCTATCCCACAATGCGCTGATACTTCCGGGGTTTTCCCCTGCGCAGAACTACTTTCGCCGTAAGCGCTTTGCGCATCATTCGGCCCCTGCGTGATAATCGCACTTATGGCGGGTCCTGAAGCTGGATGCTCCGGGATTTCCCCCTGACCATCCGCATTATTTCCTAATCTAGGCCCTTTTTCCGGATTTCCCGAGCTTTCGCTGGCCTTTCCCGAAATTCGGGCGATTTCTCGTGTCCTTTTCAGGACATTCTGTAAATAAGACGAACTTTGCGCCTTATCAGCCATTTCGGCTTTGTCCAGTTCTTTGTTCGTATGCCAAAAAATGGCAAACACAATAAATCGTCAAATTAAAACTAAATTTATCAAGAATTCCGAATTCCTTTCCTCAAATTATTGATGAGAAAATCTGCAGTGTACTTTCGCACGTATGCAGGATATATTTGATAATCACTTTTAACTTTAATTCCACTAATTTTTAATTATTTTCCTTTGAACTTATTCCTCCAAAATTTGACCATTCGAAATACGTGACCGTAATGACCTTGACCTTCACGCTCCGTTCTCTCGTGGAAACCCAAGAAACACTTAGGTCTGATAGAATAATAAATTTTGAAAGCCTTTCCTATTTCTCTTATCTATTTCTCTTATCTGTTGCTCTGGCTGGCCCAATGTTTATTTTATGTAAACAAATAAGAAAGGATTAGCCTAGCTTATCAGATGGTGGTCTTTCGCTATATTCTCTCAAACCGCGGTCCAAATCTTGTTATAATATGATAAATGATCAATCTCTAAAGCGGCCCATACACGATCAATATTATTGACAATATTATTGAGTCAATAATATTGACAATATTTTTTTTGCCACCAACTGCACAATATTTTCTTCAATATTACCCACTCACGGTCAATATTATTGTCAATATCAAATATTGACAATAATATTGTCAATAATATTGATCGTGTATGGGCCCCTTAACTGATCAGTATGCTTTGAAAATAACCCCTATGTTGTATATTGCGAAATCATGAAATAATTATCAAAAAAAAAAAACTTCAACCATTGTGCTAATTTGTATCCAATTTTACAGGATTGATTGGAACAAAATTATTTCTTAATTGTTTCCAAACAGAAAGTCCTTAGTTTCATGCCTTTGAATTTGACAAAATTGCCATTATCACTCTTGTCGTCTTGATTCAGGTGAGCGATTTAGGACCATCATGGTCCTCTTGTTGTTAAAGTTACATGGAATGATTCATATTTATAGATCATATTATATATAACTACTAGTTACAAGATAGTCATGTCTCTGATTTCTGTTTTACTGCCTTTTCATGTGCTCTTTCTCCATAGTATAGTTGGTAGTGCATCTGACTCTCACTTGCGAGGTCCAGGATTCTATCCCCAGTCACGGCAAATATCCTGTCATACAGAATATTTTTGTTTTCCACCAATGGTTTGATATCTTAACCCATTACCACACAGTGACTCCTTTTGACTCCCCACAATATAATGGCTTTAGAAAACATGGTGGAAAATGAAGAAATTGCTTGTGACAAGCAATTTCTTCATTTCCCACAATGTTTTCTACCCAAAAAGCTTTAAAATCTCGAAATTTCATCACATTGAAATGTCGTCTGCAACTTCTTTCAAATTGAAATAACCCAAAATTTTGTCATTTGGTAATGGGTTAACCTAGATGTGGGCGAGCAGCCGGAGGCTTCGTTAGGATGTTTTGGTAGTACATGTACTCAGGTATGACAAATGACAGGAATGTATGGTTAGGTGCCCCAGCTTTGCAATTTGACCATAGCAGTTGAAAATGGTGTTAAACCCCAATCAACCTATCTTTCTGAAGAAAATACTTTCTCAACTAATGCCCATTAACCCTTCCCCATACATTAACAAGACATAGATTGATGTCCCTAATGAAACAAGAGCCGTCAGAGACGTACAATGCTCCCCGAATAAGGCATTGTCACAATAAATATATGCCATGCAGAGCTAATATAAAGCTAACAAATGTTAAGCCCCCTTTTTCCATGACATATTTTTCATACACAAATTTTAAATAGTTTATTGTCAAGGGCATCTGATTTGCTACTCAAATATGAAATTTCATCAAATTCTGACCATTAGACTAGGAGAAATTAGAGAAAAACTGAATTTGACCTTAAGTCCCCTTTTCCCATGACGAGGCCTCAAATCCAAAAACGGGGAAAAGTACATCGGCATTATGTCCTAGGGAGTTCACATGGTAAGTTTCATTTGATTTGGCCCAAGGGTTATGGAGAAATCGCTTCGGACGGACGGACGGACGGAATGACGGACGGACAGGACGGACGGACGGACGGACGGACAGACAAAGCGGCGACTATATGCTCTCCCTTCGGGGAGCATAAAAAGGTGTGGGAAAATATTGAGACAAAAGAAGAAAATGCTGATAACCATGACCCATAGTTTGAAAGAATAGATTATCACTGAGCTTTTGGTATTTGAGCGAGAGGAATGAAGAAATTTGGTGCTCAATTTGGTTGAGTATATAATTATGCCGTCTTGGAAAGAAAACTGATTATAGTAGCATTGTATAGATCTACCGTCTTTCTATTTGTGTTGGTAAAACTTTTTGCCTGGGAACTGATTAACCCATTCCCACATAGTTATGCTTTTTGACACCCATCAACAGAAATGCTTGGGAAAATATTGTGGAAAATGAAGAAATTACTTGTAAAATGCAATGTCTTCATTTTCCACAATGTTTTCTATCACAAAATATTTTAAAATATTTAGTCAACTTGAAATTATTGTCTGCATAACATCTCAAATTGGAACTGTCCAAAATTTTGCTATCTAGTAATGGGTTAGTTATTTCTGTTTAACCCTTTCCCAAACGAGACCTGGTTTTGACGTCCCTAATTGAAATTGTTTGGGAAAGCATTGAGACAAAAGAAGAAAGTGCTGATAATCAGCACTTTCTCCTTTTGCCTCAATGTTTTCTATGCCATTTCATGCACACAATCTATCTTTATCAGCTTGCGTTTTGCTGTCTTTAGTCCCTTTAAATCAGAAAAGTCTAAATTTCTGTTGTTTGGGAAAGGGTTAAAATGTATGGCTCTGAAGACTTATTCTATTTTACCAGCAAAGTGAACAAGGCATTTTTAGAAAACATTGAAAAAAGAATGGAAAGATGATGAATGCCAATTCCTGTTTTCCTATAACTTCCCTACTGTATCATAAAGAAAATAATTGGTTTTGTAAGATTTATTTTGTCCATTGACTTTGGACAAGTCTAGACTTCATTCACGGAAGGGACCAATGGGATGAAGCCCATAAACAGTCAGTGCCATCTACAGTCATGTATATAAACATTCTTCTTTGGACATATTTTGCTAAACTGCAAAGTTTTAGACAGATGACAAAGTATATGTTTCTGAAGGTGGAAACTTGTATGTAAGAGTATAGAAAGTATTGGGAGAAAAGAAAATACTGATAATCAGAATTTTCTCCTTTTCTCTCAAATGTTTTCCAAGGGTCATTTAAATACGATTTTAGAGTCCAAAAAATGTATGTTTGTTTGAAAATGGGTCAACCTGTCATTAAAACACCCACTGTATATAGGGAACACCATGCTACATGACAACATCAGAACAACAGGTCAGAGGGCTGCCATGGATCCAGGATTACTGTGAATGGGGTTCGAACATACAACAAGAGTTGTCCGCGGACAACGTAGCTCTCCTATGAGAGAGCTTGTCATAAAATCAGTTTAACTCCAAGGTCAAAGGTCATGGTCCCAAATTAAAGGCCTTGGTAGGAGGTATGTATGTATGAAATATAAAGGCTCCATCTCTAATAGTGCCTAAGATATATGTCGGGTTAAAGTTTTTCATAAGTAGGTCAAACTCAAGGTCAAAGGTCATGGTCCCAAATGAAAGGCTTTGGCAGGAGGTATGTATGTATGAAATATAAAGGCGCTATCTCTAAAAGTGCCTAAGATATATGTCGGCTTAAAATTTTTCATAAGTAGGTCAAGGTCAAGGGTCATGGTCCCAAATGAAAGGTCTTTGCAGGAGTTATCCGTGTGTGAAATATCAAAGCTCTAATCAATAATAGTGCTTGAGATATAGGTCATGTTAAAGTTTTTTAAAAGTAGGTCAAACTCCAAGGTCACTAGGTCAAAGGTCATGGTCCAAAATGAAATGTCTTGACGGGAAGTATCCATGTGCGGAATATCAAGGCTGCATCTCAATTAATGCCTGAGATATAGACAAGGCCCCGGCTTCTCGAAACAAGAGCTGTCCGAAGACAGCGCGCTCGACTTTCTAAGTTGCTTAGTAAAAAGGGGGCATAACTCCAAATATAGTGGAGCCAGGGTCATGGGCCCTGATAGTAAGGTAGAGGGTGTGATGGTGAAGAAGTATTTTAAGTTTGGGTTGAATCCCTTTGATAGTATGGAAGTTATTGATGTTTGAAAAAACTTTAACCTTTGTTGCGATGCCGACGCCCGGGTGACAGTATAAGCTCTCATTTTCTTCGAAAAGTCGAGCTAAAAACTGAAGTACATTCTCAGACTCTAATCTGAGCACCATACTCAAATCGCACAAAATCCATTTGAAGTTCAATTGAATACCCTTCAACGTTGGAGAGTATTCCATTGAAGTTGAGCATGCACTCATGAGTATTTAGTTTTTTTTGAGAAACCAGGGCCAGGTTAAAGTTTCTAAAGACAGGACACAGACACTAAGGCTGTGACATAAGCTCCTGGCTCGCTAAAAAGGAGGATTTTTGTAATAATGCACACTTTTGACAGAATTTCTGCATGAAAATAGATAATCAGGCTACTGAGGGGGGTTCACTTGAACCGCCACTGGAGGGGATACTGGCATTCTACTTTCTTTATTTCAAATTTGAATACTATGTTCACGGTGGGGATTGTGCATGATGGGATGGATAACGACTACCGACAATAGGGAACAATTTTATCAAGTAAACCGTGACGTAATTTCGGGAAAAAAAAATAGTATACTGAGTCAAAAAAGAAAGTGTGCATACTTCTACTTCATATATCTACGTAACCTCTGCAATTAACTTCACCAAACTTCTACACGGCGTTGAGCTATCAACTTTCTCATGTCTATTGACATGATAGGCAACTTTAGATGATTAAAATGGTTGGCATTTCACCAAACTCTGTTATCACCTTTTTGCAGGTGCTTATCAAAACAAACGTTTCATAATAAAATCTATTATCTAAAATCTGTATTCAAGATGTATAAAAGCTAAATCAAAAATAAAATTTCAAAATGCTGAATAGCAAAATATGCTACGTCTTAGTAAACACGAGAGATTTCACACGTTAGTTTTGCTAGTGCCTTGAACCGGTGTAAAATGTGTCGTTGTCGTTCAAATGTGATCGTTCTGAAATTAGGCGTTTACAATCATGTTTCCAAAAGAAAGGATACATTTTTGATAGGCTTCGGTCTGATATCCCGAATGCAGGAATGACTAGACAAGATCGTTACATGACGTTGACGTCCTTACGTCAACGTTTCAAAACTACGCCATTTATGGCAATTCAGTAAAGCAAGCATATGTTAGCAACATTGGAAATCGACGAAGGCAGACGGACGGCTCAAAAGAGATTTGAGACATTATGTTTGTCACATTATCGTGATGCATAAATTTTACGTTACGCCTGCATTAGGCACATCGTAATCGGCACGGGGCATGTGAAATAAGTCATGAGTGTGGTGTAGGGCCAAACATTTCTTCTCCCTGAGTTTCGCAAAATTAAGGGCCCAGTTAAAGAATTTACAGGACGTGGAATACGTCTTGCAATATGAACGCAATGAAATTCCAAATGCTACAATGAAACATTTTGTTCGATCAGTGAGACCACAGATGTTTGTCGTCTTTCATTAAAGACATGTCACAATAGAAATTGAAGCAGAAATCCCAAGAAATGCGCAGTATTCAATCTCCTCACGTTCGTCAGCAAGGTCTTTGAATTTCGAAATCGACCCCTATCTCAAATATCTTAGGAAAACGCAAGAAAAATTCCATTTTACACAATTTAAAAAGACACCTGCTTATAGCCAATTGAATTATCTTAAACTTGATACCAATGTTTTGATATCAATATTCAAAATTACGAAAGAAATTCCAGTTATTCTCTGTGCACACTTTCTTTTTTGACTCAGCATATTTCGTTGGTGTTGTTATAAAATCTCGTAACTACGGCTTGAATCAAACTGTAGTTACGGGATGTTATAACAACACCGACGGTAAACTCCGTCTATTTTTGCACAAAATTTGATGCCAACTCGCCTCACTTCAGTTAAGACATTTTGCAATAACTCTGTTATTTCTGTATCAATTTTCAAGCGGTTTGCTGCATGTACCCCGCCTTATCGAGCTCTTTAATTGGATGTATGACCTATTAGATAACTCATGATACTTTTTCCGAAATATTGTCCCAACCGACCTGAAAGCGAAATGGTAACGACTACGGCCAAATTAACCACGCTTCAGGTAAGAATTTGTGCAATAACTTTCTTACTGTAAACCAGGAAATTATTTTGCTCTTTTTAAGTTAGCGTCTTTCGCGGGTGGGTGTGATCCGCGAACCTAAAACGCCGCGAATGGGCTACTTTCAATAAAAACGCGAACTTTAATCGCTCTAATAGTCCTCGTTTCGGGAAAACCTTTGGGGAGACGTTTTATTTACACTAGACGTATTTGTAACTATGTAAACAAGGGAAATAGGTTTTTCATAACAGGATGTAAGTGAAAAGTTTTCTTTATTTCAGACTATAATTTTCGTTTTTATCCAAAAACACATAGATATTGTGACATATTGAAAAACACGACATTGAAAGAAAAACAACTTATTCAACTAGATATACCTGACTGAAATTGAGATAAGGGGTCGTTTGGCATTTGAATGCCGAGTATGATAGCAAACGTCGATTGACGTTTAAAACCTTGTAACTGTGGTTTGAAATTAGCCACAGCTACGAGGTTTGAATCGCCCTTCGATGGTATTGAATAAAACTGTCATTATCGCTTCTCGACGCTATAGGTAAATAGGTGTGAAGTTAATGTAACGCTTAAATTCTATGCATTGTGTTACAAACTGTAATCCAGTATACTATAAAGTGTGAAATAAAACAATGGGTCGATTGAAACTTACTTCGACCAAACTGTCAATTGCGACTAAAATATCGTAAATACAGTCATAATTCAATATCTAATTATCTGATTGTCCGATTCACCATATTATTTAACATATCAATTTTTCAATTACCCCATAGCGTGTTTTGTTTCGCGCAATTCGCGGACAGCAATGATCCGCGAACGTAAAACGCCGCGAACAAGCCCGAGTGCATGAAAACGCGAACATTTCTTGACGCGAACTTATCCTGGTTTACAGTATTTCTGCGTCAATTTTCATGCGGTTTGTTGCATGTACTCCGTCTTACTGAGCCCTTTTCTCAGATGTATTATTTATCTGAAACTTCCCTGTACTTTTCTCAAAAACCGATCCCAACCGACTAGAAAAGGGACCTGAATTTTTTGTCGTTTTTCTGGTCGGTTGGGATCAATTTCTGGACAAAGTACAAAGATTCTACAAACAAGTCATATATCCGAGGAAAGAGCTCACTAATGCGGGGTACATGCAACAAACCGCTTGAAAATTGGAGCAGAAATAAGAAAATTATTGCACAATTTCTTACCTGAAGCGAGGCAAATTTGTCCGTATACTCCGTATTTGTTATCCATCCCATTATGCACAATCCCACCGTGATGTTGTGGGTTTTCAATTGAATCATCTCAAGGGGACAATCCCAATAAGTACCCACAACATAGGGTTTGATGGACACTTTTGCATTTTTGCATTTTGAAAAGCCAATACCCCCTCTTATTCTGTAGCTATGAACTACGAGGGATGATCCAAAAGTAATGTCACAAACGTTGTTTTCTGCGATTTCATCAACGTATCGCTATGCAATTCCACATGCCTAAAGATTTACATTCGTTTAATACCTACACAAATTTTCATAAAGTTTTGTGAACTATTACAAAAATAAACCACATTTTTACATAGCGCATCTATGTCCACGGCCGTTCTCAATTAGAACTTACACCTTTCCAAAATTTTCAACAGAAAATGAATTGTTGTAGATTGTAAAATATATGGTGTTTTCATAATCACACAACATCTATGTAAACGTTCTGAAAATTTTTTGAACATCAAATAATTTGTTTGTTCATGATGTCAGTTTGAATATCACCACCCAATTACCAAATATTAACGCCAGAAATGTTCGTGACTTCGTATTAGACGCTTTATGATAGACGCTTAGTAACTAACGATCGATGGTATTCATTTGATTATTAATTAAAAAGTATAACATGATGTGTAAGACATCGAAATTATAAATGATAACACGAAGTTTGAGTTCAACTTAGCCGAAATGGACGTTTAAAATGTTGTGTCAAAATCGAACGATAAAATAAAAAACAAATCATGATTGATTAAACCTTTCTGATCATTATTGTATATTTCTCAATATAATTAGACTACCTATGTAGTGTTTAATAATAACCGTAACCATCTGGCTTGTTTATGGAATGTAATGTAGATGCTAAATGAACATTTATACATTCATAATATTAGACGATAAAGTATCTATATGAAGTCACGAACCTTTCTCTATTTGCGCCCAATTTAAATACTTATATAATTTGTCCTATATTCTCGCGTGGAAATAAATACGTGGCAATTATACCACATAGATATTTCCACGAATTCGACGAACTTGTTTTAGAGACATTTAACTTTTAGGGCCAATGAATAAGAAAAAATATGCTTTGAACTGTAAACTTTGAACTTTAATCAAACAGAGACCATTAACATAAACAATGAATTCCAACATAGTCAATCGACTTTAAAACAAATCAAACATAGACATGTTTACATGTACAGTGGATCTTAAATGATGCACAAAGTTTTATCAATGACGAATGAAAGGTTCGTTACATATTGGCACCAAGATTTCTCGCCGCAAACATACTATTGATTAACTCAACATCTTCTGCATCCAGCTTAAATGCTCTTTGTGATCTTCCTGTTGCCTTAGGTTGCTTTACTTTTGTTAATATGTCTTTAGATTCCAGCCATATTCTATCTTCCTCGGTTGGCCATTGGAATGTCATGCATTTGGTGGTTTTCATGAAATTTATCTCTAGTTCATTGTCATCTATGTCCATGATCTCTCCTACATACCATCTATTCATGTAAACTGCCGCTACATAATCTCCTTCTTCATACCCTTGTATTTTGCTATTCTCATCTTGTTCTGTTTCCTTTTTTTCTGCTTCACTGTTACTCTTCTCTTGATCTAGTGATACTTCTGTACTCTCTTTGACGCATTTTTCGACGCTGGTCTCATCCTTCTCTGAAATCTCCTTGTTGTTGACCTCTCTCTGTTGTGTCGGTTTCCCATTCTGATTACCCATGACTTGGTCTCGAGCTGGTTCTGCATTTGTTACTGTTATGTTAGGTGTTTTATCTGACCTTATCACCCTCTCTTTCTTCCAGTGTGCACACATATCCCCTTGTCTACAGCTTGCACAATAGCAACTTACATCTGCTACATAGACGGTTCCAGATTCAATTCCTCCCACGACTGCGTGCATCTTCATTGTTCCTGGAATTGGTTTTACTAAAGTCTGTCCAACTGCTTCTGCCTTTCTCTGACATTCATCACTTGTGACAAAAATGAAATCTACCTTCTTCATAGTACACGAAGACGACTGTGTCCACGCGTAGAAATCGTGTGCATCTTGAATGGTCGCTTTACCCATGTTAACTGCCTCGTCTGCTAACCTCTTCGTAAGTCCCCCTAGACCATCACACGGACCCTTGCCGTGCCCGGCCTCGAAGTAATTCCATGTGCTCTTAATCCCAAATAATTCCTCGTGTCTGTCAATTGTATCAAATATGGTTTTATTTCGATATTGACTGGTCGGGCTGTCAGTCCAATAATGAATTCTTTGAATGTCACCTTTTGTCAACTTCTGCACTTCTGGTATAATATGATCTAAAAAGGTCAGGACGGTTGACGAATTATGTGCTTGTTCGTCAGAAACTACTATAATGCTCTTGTGTGACAGTGTCTCATTTTCTTCTCTGTAGTACACTACTATCGGATGCAGTGTTACACATGTCTTGTTCCAATATGCCGTCTGCACTTCTTCGACTGATTTGCAAGTATAATTTTCAGCAAAGTCCATATGCAGAATCATTTCGACATCACTCAAATGGGCCTTCAAGTTCCTTATCTCCTCGTATTGTCTCTTTATTCGACTAATATGGTCCTTAAAATCTTCCATTTGATTCTGCACAAACTTTAGAAATTCTTCTCTTTTAAGCTCAGATTCTACAACTTTCATTATCATCTTTTTTCTTCCTTTCTCTTCCAACGGTACACGCTTCCACTGCCCTACTTTGATTGTATCCGGTAGCTCATCTTCTAAGATCTTTTTCACGTTGTCATCGTGTACAAACTCTTCTGGGTTGATAGGTACGATAAGTCCACATCCCCTCAAGGCTCTGGCAGATAAAGCCATATTTTGGTGGCGTGTACAAAGACAAGAGTCTCGTGTGATGAATGCCGAAAGTTTTACATATCGAGGCCTTAGTCTACAAAATGAGGCAAGTGACAGTTCGGCGAAGGGATTTTCACCCAGGAACTTTTGGTGCAGGTTTTTCAAGTAATCTGTCAAAGTTCGTGTCTGCTCTGATCCTCCATTGGTTTTAAGTTTGTCTCTCTTGCCTGGGTTTGGTCTTGAGTTATCATCTCTTAAGAGGAAATCGATAACATTCTTTCTGTATCGTCTTGTCTCTCTCTGTCTTGTTATGTCATGGATGCTCAAACCTTTAAGACAACTTCTTGCCAAACCTGTGTTTTTGCTTACAGAATTCTTCAAACCGTATTTCTTCAGTATATTACCTATGAGTGTTCTGAGTGAGCCCTTTTCGGTTGCCTTTACACCCCTTTTCTCATTCTTCATTTGGTTTTGAACAGCAAAGCTAAACAGTAGTTGTTTGTGAATCTTTGACTGCTGTCCTCGTGAAAGGCTTGCTGTTGTCATCAGGTGCTTTGTTTTTGTATTTGGTGTTGACACGGTTACGTTCACTTCATCTCTTTCCTCTCTGTCACTTTCGTTGGTTTGGCTGCTTTCCAATGATTGAGTTTTAGACTTCTTCTTTGCTCTCTGTAAATTTTTAAGTGTCTTTTTGTATTTCAGCTGGAGATTTTCAAACTCAGTCTTTAGTTTTCTCAGCTCCTTTTGCTTTTTTGCAAGTGATTTGGATATTCGCTTTCTTGGTCCATTCCTTCTGTTTGGAAACTGCATATCGACCACAAGTGGAGTACTTTCAGAGCGTCCTGTATCATACCCACTTGTCTCTGCAGTAGGTTGATCTATTTCACCTCTTGCATTTTCTATCTCTCTTTCTTGCTTTTTCTTTTGCCGATGTCGCTGTAGGTACTCTTTGTTTTTTTCATTGCGTCTTGACCTTTCTCGCGAGGGTAAATTTGCCGCAGCTACATAATTTTGCTTTTTTCTACCACGTGCATCTGCTAGATACTTCTGATACCTTGTTGGGTCCTCTTTCATTCTCTTGCGGTATTCCCGCATGACTTCCGCTCTAGACTTGGCCATTTCTTTGCCTGAAATATACAATAAAACACCTTGAAGTGTCTGAAAGGTTCGTGATTCTTGGTAACGAACCTTTCCCTCAGTTGAATTTATATCAAACTGTTTCTAATGTAACCATCTATTGATTTTTGTTTGGTTTCATTAAACGAATGTCTCACCTTTAAATACCTGCATTCGAATTGATTTTAACTGTTATGGTCTAATTGAAAATATTCTTTCGATGCTAGTACTCTATTTTCTTTATAGTGTATCAAACTTTCTACATCTTTTCAGTGTATTGCAAAAAATCATTTTGTTTTTCTTTTCATACAAAACTGTATTAAAACGACAACCTACAATAACAAATTCACGCTGTTTACATTTGATTAATATATATTTTTGAGTCATTAAAGAATGGGAAAGGTTCGTGATAATTAAATTAATTTTCACGAACCTTTCCTGCATTTCAAGCAGATGTTACATCATAACCTTTGCAAGCATACCGTTTACACTGCAAGCATTGCCAAACAACACATTTAATTAAACATTGTGTAACTGGATGATAATATGTATATTCTGTAATAATGAAATAAAGCCATGATGACTTACCCAAATTTCTCGTATAATTTTTCAAACTTTACACCGCATGCTGTGTATCATGTAAGCTGCCGTTTTGGATTTGAATGACGTCATATATCGCATTACGTCACAATACGTATGTACTCATCCATTGTCGCTATATTAATACAGTATAGCTGTCATAACAGCTGGTTATACAGATCATTGCACGAACCTTTCGGCACGAACCTTTTTCCACCATGCTTTAATTGCATTAGCGATATACATAATGGAACAAAAGGTGCAATTTTCAATCTGGTACGAAACATATGATAGAGCCGAGGTAGTAAATCATTTTTTCATGACACAAGTCGAATACAAAACGCTGCATCTAGGGCACGAACCTTTCACTCTTATTTCGAACTACGAGAAAACTCAACGTTTTTCTTTTGTAATCATAAAATAGTGAGGCGGGTGTGCACAGCGACAGTATAAAATCATTATATGATGACTTCTGAAGGAAATCATTAATTGGAAGTTGTTAAATGACGAATTGGCTTTTCCAGAGCTACCGATTTTTGTTGATAACAGATATTTTACACGATTCGGCGACATGGAATTATCTCCGATTATTTCATAAAAAAATGAAGTTACGTGTGTTTGATGTTTATTTTCATAAACGTAAGACAATTCTTAAGAATATGGTACCAAACATTTTGAAATTCAATCATAGAAGGTCATCAAAAAGCACATCTACTTTTGACAAAATAGACGGCGACAGTCACGAACCTGTCATTTTCACAGCTTTGAATGTTTTTTTCAAGAACAGTATTGATCATAGACACACTTTTACTGGTTGAACAAGGTGGGGAGCGTGTACCTTCTTAAATCGATGCAAGTTTACGTCATGCAATATTTGTAGATAAGAGCTAATGGGTGGCGACAATCAAATTTAAAGGGTGTAAGTTCTAATTGAGAACGGCCGCCAGCGCCGCACATCAAACAACGTCATTGACGTCAAAGTCTGCTCCTTCTCAAAAATTCGCCCTCCGTGTTTAATGCAATGTTAGTGGCGTTCGACCCACTTCATAAATACATTTACAAACAACTCGTTCAGCAATTAAATGCATTCTTTGAATCAATTTATTCTCAGTCGGTTAAGGTCGACGTGATGAATTCCTCTTAGATTCAGCTTAAGATGCGGAAATAGCGCAAATTCCCATTAAAGTTGACGTCATTCCGCTACTCCACATGTCTTCCGGCTCGTTTTTCATCTTCAAACGATTCATCCTCAATCCGAAAAACGCTTGCATCAAAGGTAGACGAGACTCCCATTAACAATCCGTTCTTTTAGGTAGAATTTTTTGTTTCTGTTGCTTCAATCGGCTATTTTCCTAGCCTTTAGCAAAAGTTCAGAATTGCGCGTTAAGGGATTTTATCCGATTTTGCCATTTTCCCGAATGCGAGTGATGAATTCAATGAGGCTTATTTGGTCTTCCAATGCATCGATTTTATTGAAACGTTCTAAAATTGCTGAGCAATATAACGACGATGTGTCATATAAATATCAGCTTATTTCACGCGTTAGTTCCTTAATATAATGATAGAACATAAAGTTATAATAATATTCAAACGAATAGTCTAGGACGTGCGGTGCACACGCTAGATACGGATCTTTTTTAGCGTTTTATTTTCTCGGATATATAAGCAATATTCAAATAATTCAGAAAAGCATGTTTCAAATAGGATAGGCTTGAACGATAAGTCTTTATTTGTACAAGAATACGTCGAATTACCAAATTAAAGGCACTGTGACATTACTTTTGGATCATCCCTCGTAGATTACTTAACTTAATTATCCCTATCTCAAACAAGACCAGACCTGTATTCATGTCTCTCATATAAAAGGTCCCTAATACAACAGGCTTGGGAAAACATTGAGGCAAAAGAGGAAAAACGCTGATTATCAGCATTTTCTTCTTTAGTCGCAATATTTTCCATGCTATATTGTATGAAAAGGCCATCTTTTTCAACATTCATTTTGTAGTCTGCAACAGCTTTCAAATAAGACAACCCTAAAAGTTTGTTATCGGAAAATTGTTAATTGATAAGGTGTAAAACAATAGATGGTTCCAGAAAAAAGAAAATTTTACAGAGAACATTGATATTCTAGACTTTTGTTATACGAAGCCCTAAATTGTCAAATGTTGAAAACTATTTTTTTAAATAAACGTTGGAAGATTGTCGAAATGAAATAATTAATACTTTGCTGGACAGGGATTTTCCAATAATCAAGTCATTGATGGTATATTGATTGAAAGAAGTCAAATTTACTAACTTAATTTAATTTTAAATATCCAAAATAGAATTGTGTACAACTGTTTAAAATAAATAAAACAAAATAAACACCAATGCCGTGATATATAAAACAAGATGTGTTTGTGAAACACAAATGCCCCCAAAATGGCTATTTTTCTACAATGTTAAGTTTTTGTCTTAAGGGTTGATAAGGGTTACCAAATGACCTTGAGGAAGATCATATTGCATGGAACAGAACGATATTGAAAGGAATTTACATAGCAAATTTCAGCTTTATATGTCTAACACTTTGGGAGAAATGACAAAATGTTAAGTTTTTGGACAACAAGACGGACAGACAGATGAACATGAGTAAAACAATATGCCCCTGATCTCTCGATACGGGGGCATAAAAATCTGAAAGACATTTTAAACTAAAGAAGTTACCCACAAGAAATCACAGGATACATTGTTCTTGTATGTGTCCATGTGTATATTCTTAATGTGAGATCAACTAACTCTTAACCCTTTCCCAAACGACAAAATTTTAGCCTTGCCTAAGTTCAAAGGTGTTGCAGATGACAAATTCAAGTAAAGAAATGTTACATTTCTTGGGTCTTTCATGGTACCAAACATTGTGAGAAATGAAGAAATTGATTGCTTGCAAGCAATTTCTTCATTTCCCACAATGTTTTCCAAAGCCTTTATTTTGTTGGGTGTCAAAAAGCATCAGTGTCTGGGAATGGGTTAAAAAGACAATATGTTAAAGTTCTATCATTTTATCGTTAGAATTAACCCATTACCAAATGGAAAAATTCAGATGGTCCAAATTCAAAGACATTGCAGAAAACAATTTCAAGTGAATGAAATTTTTAACATGTTTGGTCTTTTTGG
Organism: Fragum sueziense; assembly: GCA_963680895.1. Lineage (NCBI taxonomy): Eukaryota > Metazoa > Mollusca > Bivalvia > Cardiida > Cardiidae > Fragum > Fragum sueziense. Next base: position 21,483,839 of record OY804598.1, on the reverse strand, counting down.
GTAGAAAACATTGTGGGAAATGAAAACATTGCTTGTCACATGCTTCATTTTCCACAATGTTTTCCAAAGCATTTATCTTTTGATGAGTCAAAAAGAGTCAATGTCTGGGAAGCGATTTAAAAGAAAATGAATTAAAGTTCTATTGTTTCATCATTAGAATTAATGCCAAAAGAATAGTTTTTCATTCATGTTAAAGGGACATAACATTCCAATTTAATTTTTTGTAAAGTATGTCTTGATGCAAAGATTGGTTATTCTAATGCGTAGAAATGCTATCAGTTTTTTCAAGTTGTTCTTTATATGCGAAAAATATGCCTTTAAAGTTGAGACAGAAATGACAAATTCTGTATAAATCTGAACTGTTGTCCACAACAATTTGTTAAATTTTAGCACAAAAATATATATTTCTTGTAAACATTTCAATATTTTGGCTTTAAATTTTCAGAATTTTCATAAGAAAATTTGTCCTTTTAGATACAAATAAAAGTAAAATTTATGAAAAATAAATGTGAAATGTCACTTTAAGAGACAGACAATAGTAAAACAAAATGCCTCTGATCACTTGATAAATGGGCATAAAATACATAAATATTTTGAAGACAAAAAGCAAAGCAACAATAAATAGCTTATCACAAAATAGCTGTTTGACAAATATAACATGTGACTTAATTTAACAAAATAGATCATAAATGGAATGTGAAATACTCATCATTATGGTCAATCTAAATGAGAAACCATTTCAAGCTGACTTAACCCTTTTCAAGACGGCAAAAAATAAGGGTCATAGATGGCCCGATTTGAGGGCTGCCGCAGAGGACAAAATGGATATCATTTAGGGTAAGATTTGTGTACTGTATGATATAGCACAACATATTTTGAGGCAAAGGAGAAAGTATTGATTATCAGCATTTTCTCCTTTTGCCTCTGTTTTCCCATGCTTATTCTGTAAGGAACGTCAAAATCAGGTCTTGTTTGGAAAAGTTGAAATTCTTTGGATTTTGCAACATCACAGTTTAGCTGTTTTCTGGTTTAGGTTTGGGTTTGCAGCTTTTTTGATGGACAGGCAGCCGGTCAGGGTTGAATGTACGTCCACAATTCTCGCAGGGAACCAGATTAGACATGGCTGACTGGTACGCAGCTTCATTCATAGCGTCTACATCATAGGAACCTTTGGCTGGAACGACACAAAATAAGTATGTTTTTGAAAGATTTATGTCGGTATATTTTTTTACTTTAAAGAACCATACATGAGTAGTCCATCCCTCGTGTGATGTCATTAATATTAGTTATGTGTACATCCGAACCTATTTGGGCAACGTTGTAAACATTGGGTGGTGGAAATTTCCACCGCCTAATGTTTACAATGTTGCCCAAATAATTCCAAAGTCATGTGAATCTAAGGGTGGACTTCCTTTATTCCATATGTACGAAATAATACTAGAATTTGGTCATAACATCTACAACTGTCAACTTTGACTATTTTTGGAGCTAAATAAAATCTTCTGAAACTATTCTGAGTTTAGCGATCTACTTTAGCCTTTTGACATGTAGGAGAAGAGCCTACAATCAGTAGGTCTTTCAGAGTAACAAGACATCTTTAAATTTTACACAAGACATCTTTAAATTTTACAGACACTAATGTGTTGTGTTTAAAACTGTAAATTTCTTCAATATTTTATCCATGTTCAACAAGATTACTTTTTCGCTCTGAGGCTTTTTCAATTTTGACCAGTCTAAATAAAAGCTTTTGCTGCCTGAAAAAAGATTTGAGCAGTGATCTGGAAAAAGGTCCCTTATAGCACTTGAGACAGCCATTGTTTAACCCATTACCACACAATGCTACTTTTAGACTCCCTGCAAGATAATGACTTTGGAAAATGTTGTAGAAAATGAAGCGATTGCTTGTGACAAGCAATTTCTGCATTTCCCACAATGTTTTCTACCCCGAAAGACCAACAAATTTTAAATTACATTTGGTTGAAAATGTCGTCTGCAACATAATCAAATTTGGACAAGTCTTAAATTTTGCTGTTTGGTATTGGGTTAATATCATCCTGTGACAAAGTGCAGTCTGACTGGAATCCATGCAGCTGTCTTAGGATTGCTACAGATCACGGAGAAGCTATTAGAGAACAACATGGTTCTTGATCAGACTGTGTGTAAAGCAGACTGATCTGGAACCATGTTGGTCTCAAAAGCTTTAACCCTCTCCCAAACAAAAACTGGTTTTGACGTCCCTGATAGAAAAGGTTTGGGAAAACATTGAAACAAAAGAAGAAACTGCTGATAACCAGCAGTTTCTCCTTTTGTCTCAATATTTTCCGTGCTGTATTATACACAAATTCTATCGTTAACAACATTTCTTTTGTCGTCAGCAGCCACGTTCAAATTGGATCACCCTAAAATTATGTTGTTTGGGAAAGGGTTAAGAGATCTTTTTCCAGATCCTTGCTCATTTATTTACCTCCAATGGTCCTAACTTCTGGTTTCTTGGGTTCAGGTCGCCTCTGTTGTTTGGGTAGTTTGTTGTTTTCTATCTTCCACTTCTCCAGACACTGGGGCTCGTGGATGGAGATGGACTTGGACCCGAACTCACGACCACAGATATAGCACACCATGGTGGGTGGACGTCGGATCACTGGGGCCTGAGGGAGGAAGATTATTCATTGTCAGGATTAATATAAAAGTTTAAAAATACACTAAATCATATGTTAGAGTAATGAATCTTTGTCTATAGGCTGATTTTATGGTCACACTGGGGCTCGTTGATGGATATAGATTTGGTCCCGAACTCACGACCACAGATATAGCAGACCATAGTTGGTGGACGCCGGATCACTGGAGCCTGAGGGAGAGAGATTATAGTCATTGTCAGATTGATACTAAAACCTTGAAACAAATATGATGTGTTATCCATGATCAAACTGGTTCTTATACTCTAACTCTTCCATGCTTTAATCCATTACCAAACAACAAAATTTCAAGCTTGGCGAAGTTGCAGACAACATTTTAAATGAGGCAAAATTTTGAAATTTTGTGACTTTTTAGGTAGAAAATATTGTGGGAAATTTCTTTATTTTCCATAATGGTTTCCATAGCCTTTATATTGTGATGCCTGTGATGCCTCAAATGGTGTCACTGTGTGGTAATGATTGAATTCCATGAATCTGCAGGAAAAAAAAGAAAATATTGAAAATCACTTGTTTCTTCAATTGTATCAATGAATTATTTGCTTTTATAACTAATATATTTTCAAGTTATTTTACTTAGATTGTGTGTGAGAATATCAAAACGGTTACATTATAGTAATTCTAATATTCCTTGAGTTCAAGCAGCATAACAGATTCTTAAAACAAAAACATGTCATTTAAGCATAAACTATTGGCTAGAAAAGAAATTCTACCTTTGGTGCAGATCCAGCTCCACTGCCCGATCCTGCTCCCCCACCACCTCCCCCACTACTCGATGTCGCCCCGGGCTTGGGCTTACACCCCCTCTGATGTACGGGCAGTCTGTCGGGCGCGAATGTCCGACCACAGTTCTCACAGGGTAACAACTGGGCTTGGGCATTCTTCCAGGCTGCTTCATTCATCTCTTCTCTGCAATGGTGGAGGAAAATTTATGCTTCTGTTAACCCATTACCAAACAAGAAAATTTTAGCCTAGTCCAAACTCATAGGTGTCGCAGACGACAATTTCCAATGAACAAAATTTAACATTTTTTGGTCTTTCTTGGTAGAAAACATTGTGGGAAATGAAGAAATTGCTTGTCACAAGCAATTTCTTCATTTTCCACAATGTTTTCCATAGCCTTTATTTTGTGGGCGTCCAAAAGCGTCAATGTGTGGGAAAGGGTTAAAACCCCTTTCCCAAACAAGACCTGGTTTTGACATCCCTTGTAGAAAAGGATTTAAACAAGTTGTGTTTGTGAAATACAAATGCCCCCAAAATGGCCATTTTTCTAAAATTATGATCTATAGATATTTGACCTTGATCTACACAGATGACCTTGACCTTCTAACTAAATATCGTTGAAAGGTTACATACCAAATTTTGAGGAAAGGCCAATTCAAAGTTTTCATATTAAGTTTTCATGTTAAGTTCCATGTTAAGGGTTGATAAGGGTTAAAAGATGACATTATATAAATATCACATGCCTCTCAGGGTAATAGTACATATTGTCTACCCGAGATCGGTAATGTTGACCGAGGTGTTAGCCGAGGTCAACATAACCTGCTTGAGGGTAGACGATATGTACTATTACCCTGAGAGGCATGTGATATTCATTTTATTATACCGAACAAAGCAGTAACAATCTAGTTCTAAATCTAGAAGATCTTAGATAGGAAAAAACAAACAAAAAAAACACACCAAGCTAAGAGTGAAAACTTTTTATCATGATCAGCCTATAGTTCAGTCCAAGCTGACTGACTCTACGATCTTTGTACACATTTCCCCAGAAAGTCCCTTTTTGCGTGACAGGTCATGTAACAATTTCTTCTGATTAAGCCATATACATGTATACTATGATTCAGCAAAATTTTTCTTAGATATCTCATGACGTCATTAATGACGTCATAAAAGAGTGTATTACTATTTATAGAAAATGCAGCGGTAGACATTACATAATGTCAACCGGGTGACATTATGTAATGTCGCCCTCTCAGACCTCTGAGCAGTTAATAGTATATAAATATCACATGCATCTCAGGGCAATAGTACATATTGTCTAGCCGAGACCGGTAATATTGACCGAGGCGTTAGCCGAGGTCAATATTACTGGTTCGAGGGTAGACAATATGTACTATTGCCCTGAAAGGCATGCGATATTCATTTTATTATATCAAAAACAAACAACATCAATACTTTTAATCTACAATTTATTTAACTTTATAAGTCCTTCACCGTTAATAAAAAAATTCGAAAATCAACAGAATGCCTTATCCATTCGTGTTTGTGGCATGCACGCAAAGGCAGGCCTGTCATCACTTTTGCCTGGTTAATTCTGTGATCTAGATGAGAAAGAGATCTGACTAAACAGAGGTAAACTGATTTTGCATTTGGAAAAAAACATAAAGTAGGCTAAGATAGAATAAAAAATCTAGTTTCAGTAAATTAGTTTAGAATGAAAAGTGTCGGTTCTGATCAGCATGTGCAGTTCGCACAGACTGACTAGGATCCATACTTTTTTTTACATTTTTCAGATGGTCCCTTTTTGCATAACAAGCCACGTCATTTAAGCGTTTTTGGCCTTGAAGAAGGCCAAATTTAGCATGTCATTTTTCCCAGGGCGTGCTGAATCGTTATCTTGTGAAAACGTTGAACGCAGATAGATAGTGTTCTTGCGCGATGAAAAGTAAATCGGAACTGGATTAGATCTATACTACTTTATGCAGATTTTTGACCCATGTACATTACAAAAGAAGTAAATACATACGTTGATAGTAGTAAAGGCATTTAAAATCGTAAAATATTTACAATCAAGAAATCGATTGCAACATATTATGCGCGGATCCATTCGCCGCCAAAACTCAACGTTTAGTGGGTTTTCCCCCGAATCAATATCGTAAGCAATATCTAAATATAGATACCCTGCAGACGCACTTGATTATGACGATGTATTATTGCGATTAAATCTTTTTTAGTCTGGTTTAAAAAGAAGATTAAAAGGTTTTCGAGAGGTTTTTACCTGTCGATGATAGAAATTTTAGTTATTTTCGGAAATAAAATGGTGTCCGATCTGACCCGAAGGAAAATTGATACGTCGGGTCTAACCGGACAAATAATGATTTTATATATTAATTATGTCACATATGAAACAGCAAGTTCAGTGGTCGAGTGGTAATGTCGAAGTCTCAGAACTCGGGGAACCGACGTTCAATTCCAGCTATCAGCGTAAACTTTTTTTATTTTTTTTATGAAATACTCGATGCAAATAAATATCTTAGATCGTTCATTTGTATTTTATCATACCTAAAACCTTTCCAAACAAAATTTTAGATTGTTCCAAATTAATTACGTAAAAGTGCAAACATAATTATTTGAAATAAATCTAGCTCGATTATCGGCCTGTCCGATCAGACCCGATGTGTCCGAAATAACCTGTCGTTGATGACTCATTTCGTTTTCCTTATGGTACCCGGTTTTATACGCTTAACCCTTTCCCAAACAAGACCTGGTTTTGACGTCCCTAAAAGAAAAGGCTTGGGAAAACATTTAAACAAAAGAAGAAACTGCTGATAACCAGCAGTTTCTCCTTTTGTCTCAATATTGTCCTTTTACTTAAATTATGTCGTTTTTATCGTCATTTTTGTCGTCTGCAGCATCTTACAAATTGAACCGCCATGAAATTTCGTCGTTTGGGAAAGGGTTAATACATACTTCTCATTACCGATGCCGGGGAAAAGGCTTAGAATTTTCTGATTGTGACATAAGATACAGTTTTTGTCTTCAATCACCTATCTAAATAATGGCTGACGATCGCTTAACTGTCCGAAAGTACCCGACGTTCCTCTAATATTTAAAGAAACTTGTTCATTGCAAAATTTTCCGTAAATGTTCGTTTTTTTCCACCGCGAAAGAACTATTGGGTCCATAGAAATACCGGACCACCATGGAACGCATAGTAATTACCGGAACACACGGAACGCGTCAGTGATTACCGATACACACTTGAAATATTTGGTTTTCCAATACCGTAGGTAATAGTAACGATTTGTTATTCTTTAATCTGTTTTAAAACTTTGTTATTTATATATCTATGTATTTGTATACATGTGTTAGATAGTTATGTTTTAATAGGCAGATTCATGATTTAATAAGGTTCTAAATGATATATTGTGAAGATATATAGAAATAACATCACGATTTGTCGGCAATGATTTAACTTCATTTAATAATCGAAATCCTTCTTACCTGATCCTTGATAATTTGGCCCCCATGATTCTAGTGGCCATCCAGTACAGATGATTTCTGTTCATTTTACTTATGTTTCATACCATACAGATGATTTCTGTTCATCTTACTTTTGTTTTATACCAAAAATCTGCATGTGTTCAAATTTGTTCGAAACTTCTTCAAAAAAAAAAAAAAAAATAAAAGATAAAAAATATTACTCTTGTTATTTTTCGTACACTTTCCAGGCCTTCAGCACTTTCAGCACTTTGATTATTGCTGAAGTTAAAGAATATTTAAACTTTCTCATACCAATAATCTGCATGTGTTCGAATTCTTCAAGGCCTTCAGCGCTTTCAGCGCTTTGATTATGTTAAACTAGCTATTATTCAGCAAATATCATGTTTTGAAACTGTGTGACGTCAGGGTTACGTCATAAAAAACCCAGAATTTCTATTTATAGTACGCTCAGCGGGTAATATACACCCAAATACACTTCCAATTTGTTACTAAAAATAGTAACACTTTTTGATGCCAGATCGAGGCTCTGACCCAAATGTGAGTAAAGCATCCAACGTACAATGGAAATGAACGGAGGAAAGAAGAAGTTTAAGAGGAATCACACACCGTTTAGTGATGATTCCTCTGTGAATCTCGACGGGATATCATTGACTGACTTCCATTTATGGCTTTTATCGGCTTTTAAGTCATTTTTGACCCTCCGAAAAAGTAGAATCCTCGGATCTTTCGAGGACCTAGCCGCAAGGTTAAAATGTCATATTCACGTTACAAACCCCCTTCCCCAACAAAAAAAAAAGTACGAAACATGCCATTTTCAGTGTGAAGATGGTTATGTCAGTGCCGAAAGGTTTATGAAGAAAGATAATTCATTATGGTAGATCAATTTGATAATAAAAACATAGCTGTTAAAGCCCATTTCCCAAACGACAAATTATTTAGACTTTTCAAGTTTGACAGCGGCTTAACCCTTTCCTAAACGGCACCTGATTCAATTTGGAAGCTCTTGCAGATAACAGAATGGGTATCATGAAAGTAGGTTTTTTTAAGTGCAAGGGCGGATCTAGAGTTGGGGGGTGGGGTCGGGATGTCCGCACTCCCCTCCCCCGGAATCAGCCATAAATTGAATGTTGACTATATAATTAAAGCGTCAATATATAATTTAACACATTTAAGTCATCATTTGGCCGTGGACCCCCCCCCCCCCGGCAATTGGGCTTGGACCCCCATGAAAAATATAGTAATATAGTAACGAAAACCTTGAGGCAAAAGGAGAAAATGCTGACTAAAAGTAATTCATTATTTTGCCCCTTGAAATGATTTTTGAAACAATCTCTGTAAGACAGTCAAAGACGGATCTAAAAGGGGGTCGGGGGTCCGGACCCCGCCTTGAATAGGTCAAAAATCGAATTTTGACTACACAGCGTTAGTATGGTATCTTACATTACAAAATTCACAAATTTAAAGACATCTTTTGGGCTAGACCTCACCCCCACCCCTTGAAAAAAAATCCTGGATCCGCCCTTGACAGTCAAAACATTAACATTTCTTGTTTGGCAAAAGTTTAAAACATTTTTCTTTTCATTTCTTTTTTTTTTAATTTAACGCATCTCAACAATATTTCAGCAATAAGTTAATTTATAATTGTCCACGCTCCGCGGCTGGGAATCCATCCTGTGACCTGTCCATTATTGGCTCTAATCTAGAGCACAAACACATGCAAAATATTACCGCTCACACTTGGACAGTACTAAGGAGCTCACTTGCTCCTGCAAAATTCTTTTCATATGGTTTTCAAAAGCAGTAGCTCATCCTGAACTTGCATTGTGGTAATGGGCGATGGAGACAGGGTACGAATGATTACAAGCCAAAAAATCTCTTTTTTTCAATCAAAGTTGCAAAAATATTCCTGTAACTGAAATTTCTAATAATTAACGCAAATGACTGTATAAAATATTCTTAATACTTAGGCAGAATAAATGAAAATTGCTCGCGCGAAAATAACGACTCGCACAATGAATTATATAGTAAAAAGACCACGTGACCTTTTGTTTGCTCACTTCATGCGCAGGTCACGGTTAAAAATTTGGAACTGTATCAGGGTGTATTAGAAACTATTAACCGGTTAATATTATCTTAGCGGTGAATAGTACGAAATATTAGGTTTGTAATTATTGAACGATTAGGTCACGTGAGGTATAATAATACGAAATATATAGTTTATTATTATTGAATAGAAGGTCACGTGAGGTATAATAATGAGGAATGTCATATTGCCTGGAGCAGATAGATATCATTGAAAGAAAAAAGGGGGCATAACTCCAAATATAGTGGAGCCAGGGTCATGGGCCCTGATAGTAAGGTAGAGGGTGTGATGGTGAAGAAGTATTTTAAGTTTGGGTTGAATCCCTTTGATAGTATGGAAGTTATTGATGTTTGAAAAAACTTTAACCTTTGTTGCGATGCCGACGCCCGGGTGACAGTATAAGCTCTCATTTTCTTCGAAAAGTCGAGCTAAAAACTGAAGTACATTCTCAGACTCTAATCTGAGCACCATACTCAAATCGCACAAAATCCATTTGAAGTTCAATTGAATACCCTTCAACGTTGGAGAGTATTCCATTGAAGTTGAGCATGCACTCATGAGTATTTAGTTTTTTTGAGAAACCAGGGCCAGGTTAAAGTTTCTAAAGACAGGACACAGACACTAAGGCTGTGACATAAGCTCCTGGCTCGCTAAAAAGGAGGATTTTTGTAATAATGCACACTTTTGACAGAATTTCTGCATGAAAATAGATAATCAGGCTACTGAGGGGGGTTCACTTGAACCGCCACTGGAGGGGATACTGGCATTCTACTTTCTTTATTTCAAATTTGAATACTATGTTCACGGTGGGGATTGTGCATGATGGGATGGATAACGACTACCGACAATAGGGAACAATTTTATCAAGTAAACCGTGACGTAATTTCGGGAAAAAAATAGTATACTGAGTCAAAAAAGAAAGTGTGCATACTTCTACTTCATATATCTACGTAACCTCTGCAATTAACTTCACCAAACTTCTACACGGCGTTGAGCTATCAACTTTCTCATGTCTATTGACATGATAGGCAACTTTAGATGATTAAAATGGTTGGCATTTCACCAAACTCTGTTATCACCTTTTTGCAGGTGCTTATCAAAACAAACGTTTCATAATAAAATCTATTATCTAAAATCTGTATTCAAGATGTATAAAAGCTAAATCAAAAATAAAATTTCAAAATGCTGAATAGCAAAATATGCTACGTCTTAGTAAACACGAGAGATTTCACACGTTAGTTTTGCTAGTGCCTTGAACCGGTGTAAAATGTGTCGTTGTCGTTCAAATGTGATCGTTCTGAAATTAGGCGTTTACAATCATGTTTCCAAAAGAAAGGATACATTTTTGATAGGCTTCGGTCTGATATCCCGAATGCAGGAATGACTAGACAAGATCGTTACATGACGTTGACGTCCTTACGTCAACGTTTCAAAACTACGCCATTTATGGCAATTCAGTAAAGCAAGCATATGTTAGCAACATTGGAAATCGACGAAGGCAGACGGACGGCTCAAAAGAGATTTGAGACATTATGTTTGTCACATTATCGTGATGCATAAATTTTACGTTACGCCTGCATTAGGCACATCGTAATCGGCACGGGGCATGTGAAATAAGTCATGAGTGTGGTGTAGGGCCAAACATTTCTTCTCCCTGAGTTTCGCAAAATTAAGGGCCCAGTTAAAGAATTTACAGGACGTGGAATACGTCTTGCAATATGAACGCAATGAAATTCCAAATGCTACAATGAAACATTTTGTTCGATCAGTGAGACCACAGATGTTTGTCGTCTTTCATTAAAGACATGTCACAATAGAAATTGAAGCAGAAATCCCAAGAAATGCGCAGTATTCAATCTCCTCACGTTCGTCAGCAAGGTCTTTGAATTTCGAAATCGACCCCTATCTCAAATATCTTAGGAAAACGCAAGAAAAATTCCATTTTACACAATTTAAAAAGACACCTGCTTATAGCCAATTGAATTATCTTAAACTTGATACCAATGTTTTGATATCAATATTCAAAATTACGAAAGAAATTCCAGTTATTCTCTGTGCACACTTTCTTTTTTGACTCAGCATATTTCGTTGGTGTTGTTATAAAATCTCGTAACTACGGCTTGAATCAAACTGTAGTTACGGGATGTTATAACAACACCGACGGTAAACTCCGTCTATTTTTGCACAAAATTTGATGCCAACTCGCCTCACTTCAGTTAAGACATTTTGCAATAACTCTGTTATTTCTGTATCAATTTTCAAGCGGTTTGCTGCATGTACCCCGCCTTATCGAGCTCTTTAATTGGATGTATGACCTATTAGATAACTCATGATACTTTTTCCGAAATATTGTCCCAACCGACCTGAAAGCGAAATGGTAACGACTACGGCCAAATTAACCACGCTTCAGGTAAGAATTTGTGCAATAACTTTCTTACTGTAAACCAGGAAATTATTTTGCTCTTTTTAAGTTAGCGTCTTTCGCGGGTGGGTGTGATCCGCGAACCTAAAACGCCGCGAATAGGCTACTTTCAATAAAAACGCGAACTTTAATCGCTCTAATAGTCCTCGTTTCGGGAAAACCTTTGGGGAGACGTTTTATTTACACTAGACGTATTTGTAACTATGTAAACAAGGGAAATAGGTTTTTCATAACAGGATGTAAGTGAAAAGTTTTCTTTATTTCAGACTATAATTTTCGTTTTTATCCAAAAACACATAGATATTGTGACATATTGAAAAACACGACATTGAAAGAAAAACAACTTATTCAACTAGATATACCTGACTGAAATTGAGATAAGGGGTCGTTTGGCATTTGAATGCCGAGTATGATAGCAAACGTCGATTGACGTTTAAAACCTTGTAACTGTGGTTTGAAATTAGCCACAGCTACGAGGTTTGAATCGCCCTTCGATGGTATTGAATAAAACTGTCATTATCGCTTCTCGACGCTATAGGTAAATAGGTGTGAAGTTAATGTAACGCTTAAATTCTATGCATTGTGTTACAAACTGTAATCCAGTATACTATAAAGTGTGAAATAAAACAATGGGTCGATTGAAACTTACTTCGACCAAACTGTCAATTGCGACTAAAATATCGTAAATACAGTCATAATTCAATATCTAATTATCTGATTGTCCGATTCACCATATTATTTAACATATCAATTTTTCAATTACCCCATAGCGTGTTTTGTTTCGCGCAATTCGCGGACAGCAATGATCCGCGAACGTAAAACGCCGCGAACAAGCCCGAGTGCATGAAAACGCGAACATTTCTTGACGCGAACTTATCCTGGTTTACAGTATTTCTGCGTCAATTTTCATGCGGTTTGTTGCATGTACTCCGTCTTACTGAGCCCTTTTCTCAGATGTATTATTTATCTGAAACTTCCCTGTACTTTTCTCAAAAACCGATCCCAACCGACTAGAAAAGGGACCTGAATTTTTTGTCGTTTTTCTGGTCGGTTGGGATCAATTTCTGGACAAAGTACAAAGATTCTACAAACAAGTCATATATCCGAGGAAAGAGCTCACTAATGCGGGGTACATGCAACAAACCGCTTGAAAATTGGAGCAGAAATAAGAAAATTATTGCACAATTTCTTACCTGAAGCGAGGCAAATTTGTCCGTATACTCCGTATTTGTTATCCATCCCATTATGCACAATCCCACCGTGATGTTGTGGGTTTTCAATTGAATCATCTCAAGGGGACAATCCCAATAAGTACCCACAACATAGGGTTTGATGGACACTTTTGCATTTTTGCATTTTGAAAAGCCAATACCCCCTCTTATTCTGTAGCTATGAACTACGAGGGATGATCCAAAAGTAATGTCACAAACGTTGTTTTCTGCGATTTCATCAACGTATCGCTATGCAATTCCACATGCCTAAAGATTTACATTCGTTTAATACCTACACAAATTTTCATAAAGTTTTGTGAACTATTACAAAAATAAACCACATTTTTACATAGCGCATCTATGTCCACGGCCGTTCTCAATTAGAACTTACACCTTTCCAAAATTTTCAACAGAAAATGAATTGTTGTAGATTGTAAAATATATGGTGTTTTCATAATCACACAACATCTATGTAAACGTTCTGAAAATTTTTTGAACATCAAATAATTTGTTTGTTCATGATGTCAGTTTGAATATCACCACCCAATTACCAAATATTAACGCCAGAAATGTTCGTGACTTCGTATTAGACGCTTTATGATAGACGCTTAGTAACTAACGATCGATGGTATTCATTTGATTATTAATTAAAAAGTATAACATGATGTGTAAGACATCGAAATTATAAATGATAACACGAAGTTTGAGTTCAACTTAGCCGAAATGGACGTTTAAAATGTTGTGTCAAAATCGAACGATAAAATAAAAAACAAATCATGATTGATTAAACCTTTCTGATCATTATTGTATATTTCTCAATATAATTAGACTACCTATGTAGTGTTTAATAATAACCGTAACCATCTGGCTTGTTTATGGAATGTAATGTAGATGCTAAATGAACATTTATACATTCATAATATTAGACGATAAAGTATCTATATGAAGTCACGAACCTTTCTCTATTTGCGCCCAATTTAAATACTTATATAATTTGTCCTATATTCTCGCGTGGAAATAAATACGTGGCAATTATACCACATAGATATTTCCACGAATTCGACGAACTTGTTTTAGAGACATTTAACTTTTAGGGCCAATGAATAAGAAAAAATATGCTTTGAACTGTAAACTTTGAACTTTAATCAAACAGAGACCATTAACATAAACAATGAATTCCAACATAGTCAATCGACTTTAAAACAAATCAAACATAGACATGTTTACATGTACAGTGGATCTTAAATGATGCACAAAGTTTTATCAATGACGAATGAAAGGTTCGTTACATATTGGCACCAAGATTTCTCGCCGCAAACATACTATTGATTAACTCAACATCTTCTGCATCCAGCTTAAATGCTCTTTGTGATCTTCCTGTTGCCTTAGGTTGCTTTACTTTTGTTAATATGTCTTTAGATTCCAGCCATATTCTATCTTCCTCGGTTGGCCATTGGAATGTCATGCATTTGGTGGTTTTCATGAAATTTATCTCTAGTTCATTGTCATCTATGTCCATGATCTCTCCTACATACCATCTATTCATGTAAACTGCCGCTACATAATCTCCTTCTTCATACCCTTGTATTTTGCTATTCTCATCTTGTTCTGTTTCCTTTTTTTCTGCTTCACTGTTACTCTTCTCTTGATCTAGTGATACTTCTGTACTCTCTTTGACGCATTTTTCGACGCTGGTCTCATCCTTCTCTGAAATCTCCTTGTTGTTGACCTCTCTCTGTTGTGTCGGTTTCCCATTCTGATTACCCATGACTTGGTCTCGAGCTGGTTCTGCATTTGTTACTGTTATGTTAGGTGTTTTATCTGACCTTATCACCCTCTCTTTCTTCCAGTGTGCACACATATCCCCTTGTCTACAGCTTGCACAATAGCAACTTACATCTGCTACATAGACGGTTCCAGATTCAATTCCTCCCACGACTGCGTGCATCTTCATTGTTCCTGGAATTGGTTTTACTAAAGTCTGTCCAACTGCTTCTGCCTTTCTCTGACATTCATCACTTGTGACAAAAATGAAATCTACCTTCTTCATAGTACACGAAGACGACTGTGTCCACGCGTAGAAATCGTGTGCATCTTGAATGGTCGCTTTACCCATGTTAACTGCCTCGTCTGCTAACCTCTTCGTAAGTCCCCCTAGACCATCACACGGACCCTTGCCGTGCCCGGCCTCGAAGTAATTCCATGTGCTCTTAATCCCAAATAATTCCTCGTGTCTGTCAATTGTATCAAATATGGTTTTATTTCGATATTGACTGGTCGGGCTGTCAGTCCAATAATGAATTCTTTGAATGTCACCTTTTGTCAACTTCTGCACTTCTGGTATAATATGATCTAAAAAGGTCAGGACGGTTGACGAATTATGTGCTTGTTCGTCAGAAACTACTATAATGCTCTTGTGTGACAGTGTCTCATTTTCTTCTCTGTAGTACACTACTATCGGATGCAGTGTTACACATGTCTTGTTCCAATATGCCGTCTGCACTTCTTCGACTGATTTGCAAGTATAATTTTCAGCAAAGTCCATATGCAGAATCATTTCGACATCACTCAAATGGGCCTTCAAGTTCCTTATCTCCTCGTATTGTCTCTTTATTCGACTAATATGGTCCTTAAAATCTTCCATTTGATTCTGCACAAACTTTAGAAATTCTTCTCTTTTAAGCTCAGATTCTACAACTTTCATTATCATCTTTTTTCTTCCTTTCTCTTCCAACGGTACACGCTTCCACTGCCCTACTTTGATTGTATCCGGTAGCTCATCTTCTAAGATCTTTTTCACGTTGTCATCGTGTACAAACTCTTCTGGGTTGATAGGTACGATAAGTCCACATCCCCTCAAGGCTCTGGCAGATAAAGCCATATTTTGGTGGCGTGTACAAAGACAAGAGTCTCGTGTGATGAATGCCGAAAGTTTTACATATCGAGGCCTTAGTCTACAAAATGAGGCAAGTGACAGTTCGGCGAAGGGATTTTCACCCAGGAACTTTTGGTGCAGGTTTTTCAAGTAATCTGTCAAAGTTCGTGTCTGCTCTGATCCTCCATTGGTTTTAAGTTTGTCTCTCTTGCCTGGGTTTGGTCTTGAGTTATCATCTCTTAAGAGGAAATCGATAACATTCTTTCTGTATCGTCTTGTCTCTCTCTGTCTTGTTATGTCATGGATGCTCAAACCTTTAAGACAACTTCTTGCCAAACCTGTGTTTTTGCTTACAGAATTCTTCAAACCGTATTTCTTCAGTATATTACCTATGAGTGTTCTGAGTGAGCCCTTTTCGGTTGCCTTTACACCCCTTTTCTCATTCTTCATTTGGTTTTGAACAGCAAAGCTAAACAGTAGTTGTTTGTGAATCTTTGACTGCTGTCCTCGTGAAAGGCTTGCTGTTGTCATCAGGTGCTTTGTTTTTGTATTTGGTGTTGACACGGTTACGTTCACTTCATCTCTTTCCTCTCTGTCACTTTCGTTGGTTTGGCTGCTTTCCAATGATTGAGTTTTAGACTTCTTCTTTGCTCTCTGTAAATTTTTAAGTGTCTTTTTGTATTTCAGCTGGAGATTTTCAAACTCAGTCTTTAGTTTTCTCAGCTCCTTTTGCTTTTTTGCAAGTGATTTGGATATTCGCTTTCTTGGTCCATTCCTTCTGTTTGGAAACTGCATATCGACCACAAGTGGAGTACTTTCAGAGCGTCCTGTATCATACCCACTTGTCTCTGCAGTAGGTTGATCTATTTCACCTCTTGCATTTTCTATCTCTCTTTCTTGCTTTTTCTTTTGCCGATGTCGCTGTAGGTACTCTTTGTTTTTTTCATTGCGTCTTGACCTTTCTCGCGAGGGTAAATTTGCCGCAGCTACATAATTTTGCTTTTTTCTACCACGTGCATCTGCTAGATACTTCTGATACCTTGTTGGGTCCTCTTTCATTCTCTTGCGGTATTCCCGCATGACTTCCGCTCTAGACTTGGCCATTTCTTTGCCTGAAATATACAATAAAACACCTTGAAGTGTCTGAAAGGTTCGTGATTCTTGGTAACGAACCTTTCCCTCAGTTGAATTTATATCAAACTGTTTCTAATGTAACCATCTATTGATTTTTGTTTGGTTTCATTAAACGAATGTCTCACCTTTAAATACCTGCATTCGAATTGATTTTAACTGTTATGGTCTAATTGAAAATATTCTTTCGATGCTAGTACTCTATTTTCTTTATAGTGTATCAAACTTTCTACATCTTTTCAGTGTATTGCAAAAAATCATTTTGTTTTTCTTTTCATACAAAACTGTATTAAAACGACAACCTACAATAACAAATTCACGCTGTTTACATTTGATTAATATATATTTTTGAGTCATTAAAGAATGGGAAAGGTTCGTGATAATTAAATTAATTTTCACGAACCTTTCCTGCATTTCAAGCAGATGTTACATCATAACCTTTGCAAGCATACCGTTTACACTGCAAGCATTGCCAAACAACACATTTAATTAAACATTGTGTAACTGGATGATAATATGTATATTCTGTAATAATGAAATAAAGCCATGATGACTTACCCAAATTTCTCGTATAATTTTTCAAACTTTACACCGCATGCTGTGTATCATGTAAGCTGCCGTTTTGGATTTGAATGACGTCATATATCGCATTACGTCACAATACGTATGTACTCATCCATTGTCGCTATATTAATACAGTATAGCTGTCATAACAGCTGGTTATACAGATCATTGCACGAACCTTTCGGCACGAACCTTTTTCCACCATGCTTTAATTGCATTAGCGATATACATAATGGAACAAAAGGTGCAATTTTCAATCTGGTACGAAACATATGATAGAGCCGAGGTAGTAAATCATTTTTTCATGACACAAGTCGAATACAAAACGCTGCATCTAGGGCACGAACCTTTCACTCTTATTTCGAACTACGAGAAAACTCAACGTTTTTCTTTTGTAATCATAAAATAGTGAGGCGGGTGTGCACAGCGACAGTATAAAATCATTATATGATGACTTCTGAAGGAAATCATTAATTGGAAGTTGTTAAATGACGAATTGGCTTTTCCAGAGCTACCGATTTTTGTTGATAACAGATATTTTACACGATTCGGCGACATGGAATTATCTCCGATTATTTCATAAAAAAATGAAGTTACGTGTGTTTGATGTTTATTTTCATAAACGTAAGACAATTCTTAAGAATATGGTACCAAACATTTTGAAATTCAATCATAGAAGGTCATCAAAAAGCACATCTACTTTTGACAAAATAGACGGCGACAGTCACGAACCTGTCATTTTCACAGCTTTGAATGTTTTTTTCAAGAACAGTATTGATCATAGACACACTTTTACTGGTTGAACAAGGTGGGGAGCGTGTACCTTCTTAAATCGATGCAAGTTTACGTCATGCAATATTTGTAGATAAGAGCTAATGGGTGGCGACAATCAAATTTAAAGGGTGTAAGTTCTAATTGAGAACGGCCGCCAGCGCCGCACATCAAACAACGTCATTGACGTCAAAGTCTGCTCCTTCTCAAAAATTCGCCCTCCGTGTTTAATGCAATGTTAGTGGCGTTCGACCCACTTCATAAATACATTTACAAACAACTCGTTCAGCAATTAAATGCATTCTTTGAATCAATTTATTCTCAGTCGGTTAAGGTCGACGTGATGAATTCCTCTTAGATTCAGCTTAAGATGCGGAAATAGCGCAAATTCCCATTAAAGTTGACGTCATTCCGCTACTCCACATGTCTTCCGGCTCGTTTTTCATCTTCAAACGATTCATCCTCAATCCGAAAAACGCTTGCATCAAAGGTAGACGAGACTCCCATTAACAATCCGTTCTTTTAGGTAGAATTTTTTGTTTCTGTTGCTTCAATCGGCTATTTTCCTAGCCTTTAGCAAAAGTTCAGAATTGCGCGTTAAGGGATTTTATCCGATTTTGCCATTTTCCCGAATGCGAGTGATGAATTCAATGAGGCTTATTTGGTCTTCCAATGCATCGATTTTATTGAAACGTTCTAAAATTGCTGAGCAATATAACGACGATGTGTCATATAAATATCAGCTTATTTCACGCGTTAGTTCCTTAATATAATGATAGAACATAAAGTTATAATAATATTCAAACGAATAGTCTAGGACGTGCGGTGCACACGCTAGATACGGATCTTTTTTAGCGTTTTATTTTCTCGGATATATAAGCAATATTCAAATAATTCAGAAAAGCATGTTTCAAATAGGATAGGCTTGAACGATAAGTCTTTATTTGTACAAGAATACGTCGAATTACCAAATTAAAGGCACTGTGACATTACTTTTGGATCATCCCTCGTAGATTACTTAACTTAATTATCCCTATCTCAAACAAGACCAGACCTGTATTCATGTCTCTCATATAAAAGGTCCCTAATACAACAGGCTTGGGAAAACATTGAGGCAAAAGAGGAAAAACGCTGATTATCAGCATTTTCTTCTTTAGTCGCAATATTTTCCATGCTATATTGTATGAAAAGGCCATCTTTTTCAACATTCATTTTGTAGTCTGCAACAGCTTTCAAATAAGACAACCCTAAAAGTTTGTTATCGGAAAATTGTTAATTGATAAGGTGTAAAACAATAGATGGTTCCAGAAAAAAGAAAATTTTACAGAGAACATTGATATTCTAGACTTTTGTTATACGAAGCCCTAAATTGTCAAATGTTGAAAACTATTTTTTTAAATAAACGTTGGAAGATTGTCGAAATGAAATAATTAATACTTTGCTGGACAGGGATTTTCCAATAATCAAGTCATTGATGGTATATTGATTGAAAGAAGTCAAATTTACTAACTTAATTTAATTTTAAATATCCAAAATAGAATTGTGTACAACTGTTTAAAATAAATAAAACAAAATAAACACCAATGCCGTGATATATAAAACAAGATGTGTTTGTGAAACACAAATGCCCCCAAAATGGCTATTTTTCTACAATGTTAAGTTTTTGTCTTAAGGGTTGATAAGGGTTACCAAATGACCTTGAGGAAGATCATATTGCATGGAACAGAACGATATTGAAAGGAATTTACATAGCAAATTTCAGCTTTATATGTCTAACACTTTGGGAGAAATGACAAAATGTTAAGTTTTTGGACAACAAGACGGACAGACAGATGAACATGAGTAAAACAATATGCCCCTGATCTCTCGATACGGGGGCATAAAAATCTGAAAGACATTTTAAACTAAAGAAGTTACCCACAAGAAATCACAGGATACATTGTTCTTGTATGTGTCCATGTGTATATTCTTAATGTGAGATCAACTAACTCTTAACCCTTTCCCAAACGACAAAATTTTAGCCTTGCCTAAGTTCAAAGGTGTTGCAGATGACAAATTCAAGTAAAGAAATGTTACATTTCTTGGGTCTTTCATGGTACCAAACATTGTGAGAAATGAAGAAATTGATTGCTTGCAAGCAATTTCTTCATTTCCCACAATGTTTTCCAAAGCCTTTATTTTGTTGGGTGTCAAAAAGCATCAGTGTCTGGGAATGGGTTAAAAAGACAATATGTTAAAGTTCTATCATTTTATCGTTAGAATTAACCCATTACCAAATGGAAAAATTCAGATGGTCCAAATTCAAAGACATTGCAGAAAACAATTTCAAGTGAATGAAATTTTTAACATGTTTGGTCTTTTTGGGTAGAAAACATTGTGGGAAATGAAAACATTGCTTGTCACATGCTTCATTTTCCACAATGTTTTCCAAAGCATTTATCTTTTGATGAGTCAAAAAGAGTCAATGTCTGGGAAGCGATTTAAAAGAAAATGAATTAAAGTTCTATTGTTTCATCATTAGAATTAATGCCAAAAGAATAGTTTTTCATTCATGTTAAAGGGACATAACATTCCAATTTAATTTTTTGTAAAGTATGTCTTGATGCAAAGATTGGTTATTCTAATGCGTAGAAATGCTATCAGTTTTTTCAAGTTGTTCTTTATATGCGAAAAATATGCCTTTAAAGTTGAGACAGAAATGACAAATTCTGTATAAATCTGAACTGTTGTCCACAACAATTTGTTAAATTTTAGCACAAAAATATATATTTCTTGTAAACATTTCAATATTTTGGCTTTAAATTTTCAGAATTTTCATAAGAAAATTTGTCCTTTTAGATACAAATAAAAGTAAAATTTATGAAAAATAAATGTGAAATGTCACTTTAAGAGACAGACAATAGTAAAACAAAATGCCTCTGATCACTTGATAAATGGGCATAAAATACATAAATATTTTGAAGACAAAAAGCAAAGCAACAATAAATAGCTTATCACAAAATAGCTGTTTGACAAATATAACATGTGACTTAATTTAACAAAATAGATCATAAATGGAATGTGAAATACTCATCATTATGGTCAATCTAAATGAGAAACCATTTCAAGCTGACTTAACCCTTTTCAAGACGGCAAAAAATAAGGGTCATAGATGGCCCGATTTGAGGGCTGCCGCAGAGGACAAAATGGATATCATTTAGGGTAAGATTTGTGTACTGTATGATATAGCACAACATATTTTGAGGCAAAGGAGAAAGTATTGATTATCAGCATTTTCTCCTTTTGCCTCTGTTTTCCCATGCTTATTCTGTAAGGAACGTCAAAATCAGGTCTTGTTTGGAAAAGTTGAAATTCTTTGGATTTTGCAACATCACAGTTTAGCTGTTTTCTGGTTTAGGTTTGGGTTTGCAGCTTTTTTGATGGACAGGCAGCCGGTCAGGGTTGAATGTACGTCCACAATTCTCGCAGGGAACCAGATTAGACATGGCTGACTGGTACGCAGCTTCATTCATAGCGTCTACATCATAGGAACCTTTGGCTGGAACGACACAAAATAAGTATGTTTTTGAAAGATTTATGTCGGTATATTTTTTTACTTTAAAGAACCATACATGAGTAGTCCATCCCTCGTGTGATGTCATTAATATTAGTTATGTGTACATCCGAACCTATTTGGGCAACGTTGTAAACATTGGGTGGTGGAAATTTCCACCGCCTAATGTTTACAATGTTGCCCAAATAATTCCAAAGTCATGTGAATCTAAGGGTGGACTTCCTTTATTCCATATGTACGAAATAATACTAGAATTTGGTCATAACATCTACAACTGTCAACTTTGACTATTTTTGGAGCTAAATAAAATCTTCTGAAACTATTCTGAGTTTAGCGATCTACTTTAGCCTTTTGACATGTAGGAGAAGAGCCTACAATCAGTAGGTCTTTCAGAGTAACAAGACATCTTTAAATTTTACACAAGACATCTTTAAATTTTACAGACACTAATGTGTTGTGTTTAAAACTGTAAATTTCTTCAATATTTTATCCATGTTCAACAAGATTACTTTTTCGCTCTGAGGCTTTTTCAATTTTGACCAGTCTAAATAAAAGCTTTTGCTGCCTGAAAAAAGATTTGAGCAGTGATCTGGAAAAAGGTCCCTTATAGCACTTGAGACAGCCATTGTTTAACCCATTACCACACAATGCTACTTTTAGACTCCCTGCAAGATAATGACTTTGGAAAATGTTGTAGAAAATGAAGCGATTGCTTGTGACAAGCAATTTCTGCATTTCCCACAATGTTTTCTACCCCGAAAGACCAACAAATTTTAAATTACATTTGGTTGAAAATGTCGTCTGCAACATAATCAAATTTGGACAAGTCTTAAATTTTGCTGTTTGGTATTGGGTTAATATCATCCTGTGACAAAGTGCAGTCTGACTGGAATCCATGCAGCTGTCTTAGGATTGCTACAGATCACGGAGAAGCTATTAGAGAACAACATGGTTCTTGATCAGACTGTGTGTAAAGCAGACTGATCTGGAACCATGTTGGTCTCAAAAGCTTTAACCCTCTCCCAAACAAAAACTGGTTTTGACGTCCCTGATAGAAAAGGTTTGGGAAAACATTGAAACAAAAGAAGAAACTGCTGATAACCAGCAGTTTCTCCTTTTGTCTCAATATTTTCCGTGCTGTATTATACACAAATTCTATCGTTAACAACATTTCTTTTGTCGTCAGCAGCCACGTTCAAATTGGATCACCCTAAAATTATGTTGTTTGGGAAAGGGTTAAGAGATCTTTTTCCAGATCCTTGCTCATTTATTTACCTCCAATGGTCCTAACTTCTGGTTTCTTGGGTTCAGGTCGCCTCTGTTGTTTGGGTAGTTTGTTGTTTTCTATCTTCCACTTCTCCAGACACTGGGGCTCGTGGATGGAGATGGACTTGGACCCGAACTCACGACCACAGATATAGCACACCATGGTGGGTGGACGTCGGATCACTGGGGCCTGAGGGAGAGGAAGATTATTCATTGTCAGGATTAATATAAAAGTTTAAAAATACACTAAATCATATGTTAGAGTAATGAATCTTTGTCTATAGGCTGATTTTATGGTCACACTGGGGCTCGTTGATGGATATAGATTTGGTCCCGAACTCACGACCACAGATATAGCAGACCATAGTTGGTGGACGCCGGATCACTGGAGCCTGAGGGAGAGAGATTATAGTCATTGTCAGATTGATACTAAAACCTTGAAACAAATATGATGTGTTATCCATGATCAAACTGGTTCTTATACTCTAACTCTTCCATGCTTTAATCCATTACCAAACAACAAAATTTCAAGCTTGGCGAAGTTGCAGACAACATTTTAAATGAGGCAAAATTTTGAAATTTTGTGACTTTTTAGGTAGAAAATATTGTGGGAAATTTCTTTATTTTCCATAATGGTTTCCATAGCCTTTATATTGTGATGCCTGTGATGCCTCAAATGGTGTCACTGTGTGGTAATGATTGAATTCCATGAATCTGCAGGAAAAAAAAGAAAATATTGAAAATCACTTGTTTCTTCAATTGTATCAATGAATTATTTGCTTTTATAACTAATATATTTTCAAGTTATTTTACTTAGATTGTGTGTGAGAATATCAAAACGGTTACATTATAGTAATTCTAATATTCCTTGAGTTCAAGCAGCATAACAGATTCTTAAAACAAAAACATGTCATTTAAGCATAAACTATTGGCTAGAAAAGAAATTCTACCTTTGGTGCAGATCCAGCTCCACTGCCCGATCCTGCTCCCCCACCACCTCCCCCACTACTCGATGTCGCCCCGGGCTTGGGCTTACACCCCCTCTGATGTACGGGCAGTCTGTCGGGCGCGAATGTCCGACCACAGTTCTCACAGGGTAACAACTGGGCTTGGGCATTCTTCCAGGCTGCTTCATTCATCTCTTCTCTGCAATGTTGGAGGAAAATTTATGCTTCTGTTAACCCATTACCAAACAAGAAAATTTTAGCCTAGTCCAAACTCATAGGTGTCGCAGACGACAATTTCCAATGAACAAAATTTAACATTTTTTGGTCTTTCTTGGTAGAAAACATTGTGGGAAATGAAGAAATTGCTTGTCACAAGCAATTTCTTCATTTTCCACAATGTTTTCCATAGCCTTTATTTTGTGGGCGTCCAAAAGCGTCAATGTGTGGGAAAGGGTTAAAACCCCTTTCCCAAACAAGACCTGGTTTTGACATCCCTTGTAGAAAAGGATTTAAACAAGTTGTGTTTGTGAAATACAAATGCCCCCAAAATGGCCATTTTTCTAAAATTATGATCTATAGATATTTGACCTTGATCTACACAGATGACCTTGACCTTCTAACTAAATATCGTTGAAAGGTTACATACCAAATTTTGAGGAAAGGCCAATTCAAAGTTTTCATATTAAGTTTTCATGTTAAGTTCCATGTTAAGGGTTGATAAGGGTTAAAAGATGACATTATATAAATATCACATGCCTCTCAGGGTAATAGTACATATTGTCTACCCGAGATCGGTAATGTTGACCGAGGTGTTAGCCGAGGTCAACATAACCTGCTTGAGGGTAGACGATATGTACTATTACCCTGAGAGGCATGTGATATTCATTTTATTATACCGAACAAAGCAGTAACAATCTAGTTCTAAATCTAGAAGATCTTAGATAGGAAAAAACAAACAAAAAAAACACACCAAGCTAAGAGTGAAAACTTTTTATCATGATCAGCCTATAGTTCAGTCCAAGCTGACTGACTCTACGATCTTTGTACACATTTCCCCAGAAAGTCCCTTTTTGCGTGACAGGTCATGTAACAATTTCTTCTGATTAAGCCATATACATGTATACTATGATTCAGCAAAATTTTTCTTAGATATCTCATGACGTCATTAATGACGTCATAAAAGAGTGTATTACTATTTATAGAAAATGCAGCGGTAGACATTACATAATGTCAACCGGGTGACATTATGTAATGTCGCCCTCTCAGACCTCTGAGCAGTTAATAGTATATAAATATCACATGCATCTCAGGGCAATAGTACATATTGTCTAGCCGAGACCGGTAATATTGACCGAGGCGTTAGCCGAGGTCAATATTACTGGTTCGAGGGTAGACAATATGTACTATTGCCCTGAAAGGCATGCGATATTCATTTTATTATACCAAAAACAAACAACATCAATACTTTTAATCTACAATTTATTTAACTTTATAAGTCCTTCACCGTTAATAAAAAAATTCGAAAATCAACAGAATGCCTTATCCATTCGTGTTTGTGGCATGCACGCAAAGGCAGGCCTGTCATCACTTTTGCCTGGTTAATTCTGTGATCTAGATGAGAAAGAGATCTGACTAAACAGAGGTAAACTGATTTTGCATTTGGAAAAAAACATAAAGTAGGCTAAGATAGAATAAAAAATCTAGTTTCAGTAAATTAGTTTAGAATGAAAAGTGTCGGTTCTGATCAGCATGTGCAGTTCGCACAGACTGACTAGGATCCATACTTTTTTTTACATTTTTCAGATGGTCCCTTTTTGCATAACAAGCCACGTCATTTAAGCGTTTTTATGTTAAACTAGCTATTATTCAGCAAATATCATGTTTTGAAACTGTGTGACGTCAGGGTTACGTCATAAAAAACCCAGAATTTCTATTTATAGTACGCT
The DNA here is from genome assembly GCA_963680895.1 of Fragum sueziense. Classification (NCBI taxonomy): domain Eukaryota; kingdom Metazoa; phylum Mollusca; class Bivalvia; order Cardiida; family Cardiidae; genus Fragum; species Fragum sueziense. The sequence goes on along the minus strand of OY804598.1, from coordinate 21,458,156 downwards.
CAGCGGGTAATATTAGAAACTATTAACCGGTTAATATTATCTTAGCGGTGAATAGTACGAAATATTAGGTTTGTAATTATTGAACGATTAGGTCACGTGAGGTATAATAATACGAAATATATAGTTTATTATTATTGAATAGAAGGTCACGTGAGGTATAATAATGAGGAATGTCATATTGCCTGGAGCAGATAGATATCATTGAAAGAAGATTATATACCAAATTTGAGCTTTGTATGTGGAATACTTTTGAACAAAAAGCCAATGTAAAGTTGTCATGTTAAGTTTCGGATTGACAGACAGACGAACAACAGTAAACCAATATGCCCCAATCTTTCAATACAGGGGCATAAAAAGAATGAGCCGAAAGAAGAAAATGCTGATAATCAGCATTTTCTCCTCCTGCCTCAATATTTTTCTGGTAACATAGTTTCTGATATGTTTGTTAAAAGTATACAAATATTATCATTTTTGTCGTCTGCAGCAGCTTTCAAATTGGACCATCCTAAAATTCTGTCTTAGTGGAAAGGTTTAAGCTAAAGGTGTAGTCAAAATGTAATGCATTATGTTCATGTCATGACTCTCTTCTCGTCTCGTCACTTTTGATTTTGGACTAGTCTGAAACTTGCTCTATGTTTTATATGCTTATTGGGAAAGGATTAATGTAGATAAACCATGATGTACCCACCTCCTAATGAATAAATAAGTCATTGCATCCTTTAAAGATCAATTAAAAATTAATGATGGTTATATTGGAAAGTTGAACTACATGTCATATAAATGGATAGGCATACAACAGAAATTTTATAGTCTTTCACATTCCCAAACAACATCTAAATTTGACTTCTCCAAAAGGGAAGGCTTTGGAAAAGATGAAGGGGAGAAAAGTAAATGCTGATGACCAGGGTTTTCTCCTTTTTCATTAACATTTGCCATACAGTTACATTCAATTTTTCTGTCAAAGTTTACATTCATTTTGTTGTCTGAAACACCATTCAAATGAGACCAGTCAAACCCTTTCACAGTTGACAAAATTTCAGTTTGCTCTAATTGTAGATATTAGCATACAAACATTATAAAATAGTGATTGCATTCCTTATTTTTTTAATAAGAAAATTCAGCTTGGGCAAATTTTAAGGAATTGCAGAAAACAAAATGACAGTTATTGAAAATAAATTCTCTCACCATTTCGAAAACTTTATTCCTTTGCATTTGATTGGAAAAATGTAAAAAAGGTTATTTATACCTTGAAACAGGTCCATCAGGTTTTTTCGGTGCAGGACGTCTCTGATGTTTGGGCAGTTTGGCATTCTCTGCTTTCCATTTCTGTAGACACTGAGGCTCGTGGATGGAGATAGACTTAGACCCAAACTCTCTCCCACATATGTAACACACAACTGTCCTCGGTCCACCTTTTGCCCCATCTTTTGGCTGGGATAAGCCCCCTGTGAAATGAAAGAAGATATATTAGAGATTTCACCTTGCATTATTTGATAAAATTTTTGTAATGATTTGTATCAATTAATGAATGCATTGTGATATGTTATCATCAGTAATAATGCATTCATATGCAGTGGCAACATAATGAAACATTTACAGGTAATAAATTGACTTTACTGGAATACCCTATTATGTACAACAGAAAAACTTGAAAAATAGATGTGACTTGTCATGCCAAAAGGATCCTTAACTCTTTCCCAAACGGCAAAATTTTAGGGTCCAAATTCAGAGCTGCTGCAAACAACAAAATGGTTGTTGATAAACACAGGATTTGTGTATATTTCAGCGCAGAAAATATTGAGACAAAAGGAGAAACTGCTGGTTATCAGCAGTTTCTTCTTTTGTCTCAATGTTTTCCCAAGTCTTTTCTGTCAGGGACGTCAAAACCAGGTCTTGTTTGGGAAAGAGTTAAGGGAACCATGCAATGTATCAAGCTAGTTATTCTGTGCAGTCCGTGCTGCCAGACTAAGATTGAAACTATTCACACTAATATATTTGTTTGAATGTAGAATGTTTCCCCTGTCTTGCTACATGTTCATTTCTCAAATATGACATCTGGCTGAACTCTGCTAAGTCTGATCATTTCTCCAAATTTGATTTTATGGGCTTCCTATAATTAAGGTACCTTTTCTCATGACATGTCACAAATGGATAAAACAAGCTTGTTGCCAGAGGTTTCTCCGTTCTAAAAAGTTTTTTCAACAATATTCATAATAAGAATAGATCTCATTCAAAACACCAATGATTTCTGCCTGCATGTCATTTTCTTGCAAGGTTGATAATGTATATCAAGTACCTGACTTTCCAGAACCAAAGCCATTGGTTGAACTCATTCCAGGTCCCGCCCCACTGGCTTTAGGGGCGGAGCCATCTTTAGGTTTACACGCCCTCTGATGTACAGGCAGCCTATCAGGAGCAAATCTCCGCCCACAATTCTCACATGGGATGAGCTGAGCTTGTGAACTCTGCCATGCTGCCTCGTTCATTGCTTCTATGTCATATTTACCCCCTCCCCCTATAGCTTCTGGCTTCTTGGGTAAAGGTCTTCTCTGAGATTTAGGTAACTTGTCATTCTCTATCTTCCACTTTTCTAAACATTGAGGTTCATGTATAGATATAGACTTTGTGCCAAACTTTCTGCCACAAATGTAGCACAGGACAAAATTAGGCTCTGGAGGTGCGATCGACTTTGGTGGACTTGGATTTTCTGATGTGAATGTTCCTTCTCGTTTAATACCAGGTCCAACAACTGGTCCATTTGTTGCAGGTTCACCTTCTTTCTGTGGTGGAGGTTTTGTGCCCCCTTTTCCTGTCCCCTTGCAGGCCCTATGGTGTACTGCTAATCGGTCAGGTGCAAAGGTCCGCCCACATCTCTCGCATGGTATCAACTGAGCCTGAGCACTCTTCCATGCAGCTTCATTCATATCATCAACACTATAGGAACCTCCTGATTTTAAAATTTCTGGCTTCTTAGGAACAGGTCTCCTTTGACCTTTTGGCAGGCGGTCATTTTCAATTTTCCATTTTTCCAGACATTGCGGCTCATGTATAGCAACTGAAGCAACACCAAACTTGCGACCACAGATGTAACACAAGACAAAGTTAGGTCCGCCCACAGGCTTGGCCTTTTTGGCAGGCATTTTGGCAGATTTATTCTGATTGGCTGGTACACCATTAGGGGTGTGGTTCCCAGCACTACTTGTAGACTGGACAGAGCCCCTTCTGGGAGTTTCTGGTTCCTCTTTTCTTGTAGACTGGTTCTCAAGTCCAACAGAATTATCCTTATTTACAACCTTTGGCTGGGCTAATATTGCAGTTTTTGGTCTTGGTTCACTTTCTGTGCCTCCATTACTGTGTTCATTTGCCTTAGGTTTTGGCGGAGCTTTCTGGTTGGATTTTCCTGTGATAAAAAAGATGTATCAGATGTTGATAAATAATGTAAATTAACATACCTAATTCCTTTAGCCCAAGCATAGTTAGTTTACTTTCAAAATCCCTCTATCGTTTTCTTTTAAATATATTTTGAACAGTTGTATGATATTGTGACTTTATTTGGCATGATTAAACTGTTTGAACCTATTGAAATTCTAATACACAGCCAATATCTATATATAGCTCTAGATATTAGGAAAAGATGGCATTGGAATTTGGAAAAAAAATCTAATGTAATGGATTGAACCCTATGTTGTGGATGCTTATTTGAATCGTCTTGTCAAGACGATTCAAATAAGTATCCACAACATAGTGTTTGGTTGAGAAATAAGGGATATATAAAGGAAATAAGGACAACTTTTTTATTAACAGAAGTTTCACGATAGTAAATAGCGGCAACCATAATAAACAGAAAAACCCTTTCTGATTTACTTTACATTCAAAATATTTTAATTTTGAAGACCTTTAATTATTCTTATGTTTACGCCGTTTCTGAAAAACATCCATTGACCAGAGAAAATAGAGTCTGACTGCAGAGAGGAAAGCAAAATTTTCTTAATTCTTGATTCTTTTCTTATTAGGGTACTTAACATTGAATGAAAAGGAGAATGCATTATATTTCTTGTCTTTCTAACAATGTTTTCAATGAATATTCTGCCATTATGTCAGTAAATATTCATAAATGTTCAATAAGGGAGTTAACTCAGTTATCTCAAATTGCTGAAGACTAAGTTATACTTCTTACATTAATCTGTTCTATTTTGCTTCCATTAGGAAATACAATTT